>VDFB02205636.1:0-10714 GCA_007258455.2 Sequoia sempervirens
TAGACTCTTGTACAAAGTAGAATCAACTGGTGGTCCATCATCTTGTTTGCTCAACTTTGTTCCTTGAGCAATGGGTGTGTTTGCTGGTTTGCAACTGTCCATTCTGAATTTTTTTAACATTTCTAAAGCATACTTTTGTTGACAAACAAAAATACCTTTAGCAGATTGGTTGATTTCAATTCCCAAAAAGTATTTCATGATTCCAAGATCAGTCATTTCATATTCCTTTTTCATGGCAGCTTTGAACTCATCTAACATCAAATTTCTTGTATAGAGCAAGTCATCAACATAAAGACAAACAATGCGAATTTTACCTTCATGATCTATTTTTGTATAGAGAGTTGGCTCATGATGGCTCTTGATGAATCCACTATTGATGAAGTAAGAGTCAATCCGACTATACCAAGCTCTTGGGGCTTGTTTTAAGCCATACAATGCTTTCTTCAATTTGTATACTTTATGCTCTTGTCCTTTGATTTCAAATCCTGGTGGCTGATCTACATATATCTCTTCTTCCAATATGCCATTTAAAAATGCAGATTTGACGTCCATTTGGAAAACTTTCCATTTATTTTGAGCTGCAATAGCCAAAATAGTTTTGACTGTGTCTAACCTTGCCACTGGAGCAAAAGTTTCTCCATAGTCTATGCCAAGTTGTTGAGAGAAACCCTTGGCAACCAGCCTTGCTTTGTGTTTTTCTATCTTTCCTTTGTCATTCAACTTTGTCTTATATATCCACTTCACACCAATGTTGGTTTTGTCACTTGGTAGATCAACAAGATCCCAAGTTTTGTTCTTTTCTATGGCTTCAATTTCTTGATTCATTGCATCAACCCAATGTTCCTCTTTTACTGCTTCTTCAAAGTGGGTTGGCTGATATGAAAGAAAGGCAAAAAGATCTTGTTCAATTGCATTTTCTTGCTCATATATTTCCCTTAAACTTTTAGTTCTCTGATTTTTTGTAGAAGAAGATGAATCATTGTTGGGAGAATTAGCATTTTCAAAGTGTTGTTGCTGTTCTTGTACCTGTAATCTTGGTGGCCTTGGCAGATGAACTTGTTGATCTAAAGGTTCATCAAACAGTTGTAATGGATTTGGACCATTCAAAGTTTCATTTTCTTGATCACTCCATGATTTGTTCTCAAGGAACTTGACATCTCTGCTCACCACAAATTTCTTAGTGATAGGATTGTAGAGTCTATAGGCTTTTGATTGTTCACTATAGCCAACAAAAATACATTTTTCACTCCTATTGTCAAGTTTTTGTCTCAGCTCCTTTGGAACGTGTGCAAATGCTATGCATCCAAAAGTTCTAAAATGAGCTACATTCAACTTTGTACCAGACCAAGCCTCTTGTGGCACTTTTCCTTGAACACTAATTGTGGGAGATCTATTTAAAATATAGACTGCAGTAGCAACTGCTTTAGCCCAATAATCATTGCACAACTTCTTTTCTTTGAGCATGCATCTAGCCATATTCATGATAGTCTGATTTTTCCGTTCAGCTACTCCATTTTGTTGTGGAGTATATCTTGTTGTGGTTTGCATAATGATCCCATGTTGTTTGCAAAAATCTATGAAATCTTTTGAGTTGTATTCTCCTCCTTTGTCTGATCTGAGCACTTTAATATATTTACCACTTTGTTTTTCTGCTTCAGCTTTGAATTGTTTGAACTTTGAAAAAGTATCAGACTTGTTCTTGAGGAAATAAATCCAAATTTTCCTACTAAAGTCATCAATAAATGTTAGAAAATAAGAGCTACCACCAATGGATTGAGTTTGCATTGGTCCACAAAGATCTGTGTGGACTAGCTCTAAGTGTTCTTTTGCTCTATTTGATGATGATGGGAAGCTGTCTCTCTTATGCTTTCCAAGAATACAACTTTCACATTGATTGTCAAGATCCTTTAAAACAGGGAGACCTTTGACCATAGATTGTTTTTGAAGAAGACTAAGACTCTTGAATGGAAGATGACCAAACCTAGAATGCCATAATTGTGACTCATCCATGCTTGAGACATTGTGGGAAAATGACTGTGATAGAATGGCACTCCTAAGATTTAAAGGAAACATTCTATTCTTGGTTCTTTCAATCTTTGCTATAAGTCTTCTACTAGGAGGTTTGTCAAAAATACAAGTTGTACCCTTAAAGATTATATCATAGCCATGTTCCATCAATTGACCTACACTTATGAGATTGTGTTTCAAGTTTGGAACATAATAAACATCATGTATCTCTTTTCGCTGATTTTGTTTAGTAAGAATAGGCACAATTCCTTTCCCTTGAGCTTTTACTCGAGAATCATCACCAAGAGTAATTTCAGAATTTGTAGAAGTATCAATGCATGAAATTAAATCTTTGTTACCTATCATATGATTGCTACAGCCACTGTCCAGCAACCAAAGGTCTTTGGTGTGAATGTCTTCAGAAATATGGCAGGAAAGAAACATTGCTTCAGAAGATTCTCCTTCATTGTTGGAGACATGTGCTCTGCCATTGTTTTGGTCTGACTGTTTCTTTCTACACTCATATTCATAATGTCCAAATTTCTTGTAGTAGAAGCACTGGACTCTAGATTTATCAATCCATTTTCTGCCTCTTTGTGCCTGATTCTGAGAGTTTCTAGACTCCCCTGATTGTTCTTGTGTTGTCCTTTCTTTGCCATGTTGATTTGATCTACCTCTGTTACTTCTCATTTTGTTTTTACCTTTGCCTCTATTTCCTCTACCTTGAGTAGGCCTTGCCTGCTTCACTACTCAAACCCCTATCTTTTTCTTAAGTCTATTTGTGTTTTTTAGTTTTTTAGAGAAATTTTGTAGACAGAAGAGAAGGTGCGCATCATATAAAAGCTCACAGAATGAAAAATTGAGCAAATCTAATCAAACTAAAATTGTAGAAGGTATTTAATAAGCTCAACAATGGATTTAGAACATATAAACATATTCGAAAGCCTCCAATTTATTTAATTAAAAAATCCGATCAAAATAGTGAAGAACTGACAAAAACTAGAGTAGAAAGTTACAAATTGCAAAGTTTAGTCTGAAACTGAAGCCAAAGAGAAGTATAGGTAGGGCGCCCAAGATCATGAAGAGAGATCCTCAGAAAAGAAGATGTTTCTCCAAGAAAAGCCAAAAAAAACCTTATTTGCAACATCTTAGAAGGTGCGCCCAAACAGCCATGAAGTCTGCCATGGTGAAGGAAGAACACCAACCAATAAACCCTCTGTTTCTGATGAAGAACACTACAAAAAATTTGTTGAAGCACTGCAGAACTTCTAAAATGAAGCTCTCTAAATCTGCACCAATTCAGCTGATCTCTCATAGCCTCACAAGTGCTCACACTGAAGAGATTTCGTTCTCCAATGGTGGATTTGCTGCAAACCTGATCACAGGATGAAAGCAAGGGAAAAAACCTTCAAGGCAAAGTTGAAATATTCAAAAAGATGAGTTTCTCATTGCCCAAATCCCTTATATAGCAAAGGAGGTGAAAACCCAAGGAGGCCATACATTTTAGGGTTTTAGATCATTTAAATTTATGGAAATAAACTTAAGTCACTTTCCATAGTCTAGACTTTGATTTTTGGTGCCTCCTTTAAGTGATTAAAAGATATAACTTAAAATATTCACTTTAGACTTTATTTAAGTGATATAAGAATTATAAAGTCAATTTGACTTTATAAAAAGACTTTAAGTTAAAATATAACTTAAATCACTTAAGTAAGCCTATCTCCCTCAATTCTCAACAGAATTCAGTGTTGTTAGAAGCAAAGAAACTCCTGTACTGCCAAGGCCTGGAATGAGCCTATCCACGATCTCAGAAAATGAAATCGACCGAACTCTCTAGAAGGTACCACTGACCCTCTAACCAATCCAGTTAGCCCACAAGGGTCCAAGAAAAGGGCTAACACACTGCATCAGGTGACTGACTAGAGTGGGGACATCACAGTCCGCCCTCCCCGAATTTGCTTGTCTGCAAGCAAACTCAAAGCTAGATGTTGTAAAACACTGTCACCCTCCCAAGTCGCATCCTCTGCTGGTAGATCTTTCCACTTTACCAAGTATTCCCTGATAACCCGCCTCTGAAGATGACGCTCTCTGGAATCCAGAATGGCCTCAGGAATCAATATCAACTTCCCCTCATCATCCAGGGGTGGTAAATCAATAGGAGTCACATGTGGTCCCAATGCCTTTTTGAGGCGTGAAACATGGAACACATTGTGAACCTTGTTGTCCATCGAAAGATCTAGCTCATAAGCCACTTCACCGACCCGTTTGACAACTCTGAATGGTCCATAGTATCATGGCTTAAGTTTCTCTGCGCCCTTCTTACGAAGGGTGGACTGCCTATAAGGCTGGAGCATCAAATACACCAAATCATCGATCTCGAAAGATCGCTCCACTCGCCTCTGATCAGCATATTGCTTTTGCTGATTCTGAGCTTTTTGTATATTCTCTCTGAGTGCTCTCATAATATCTTGGTTCTCCTGCAATAGATCACCAGCACTAGGTACTCTACTGTCACTCAGTAACAAGTCTAGAAAGCTCGGAGCATCATATCCATATAAGGCTCGATAAGGGGTCATCTGAATGCTCATGTGATGAGTGGTATTGTAGCAATACTCACAAAGGTATAACCATCTCACCCATGCCTTCTGCTGCCCTGAACTGTAATTCCGTAAGTATCCCTCCACCCATTTGTTGACTATCTCAGTCTGCCCATCTATCTGGGGGTGGTAGCTGGTACTCAGAGTGAGTTCTGTCCCGCAAAGCTTGAATAACTCCTGCCAGAAGTTACTCATAAACCTGCTATCCCTATCACTGACTATACTCCGAGGCAAACCATTCAACCTGAATACCTCACGAAAGAACAAATCTGCCACCTGAGTAGCTGTGTGCGTAGTAGTGATTGAGAAGAAATGAGCATACTTCGTCAATCGATCTACCACCACAAAAATGTTGTCTTTCCCTTGAGCCTTCGGCAAGCCCGTAATGAAGTCCATAGACAAGCATTCCCACTTCCTCTCAGGGATAGGAAGCGGCTGGAGTAATCCTGCAGGGTATGTGTGTTCTTGCTTGTTCTGCTGACAAACAAGGCATTCCCTGACATACTGGAGAACAAAGGATTTGAGACCCTTCCAAGAGAATCTTTCCCGTACCTGCCTATAGGTCTTAAAGTACCCGGGATGTCCTGCCATAGGTGCATCATGAAATGATCTCAAAACTTGGTTCCTCATCTCTGAATCTGGAACTAGAAATATCCTCCCTTTGTAAATGATAAGATCATCTACAAGTGAGTATCTAGCATCCTGTACTGTTCCATCCACTATGCTAGAAGCCCACGGGTTCTTAGCATACTCAACTACAATCATATGTCTCTAGTCCTCTGAAATCTGTGTAATGGAGCTCAAGTGAGGACGGCGAGATAATGCATCAGCAACTACATTCTGAGTACCCTTGACATAGGAGATGTCAAAATCATAGAACTGAAGTTTGCTGACCCATTTCTGTTGTCTTTCATTTAAATCCCGCTGTCCAAGGAAGTGTTTCAGACTATTATGATCGGTTTTAACACAAAATTTACTACCAATCAAGTATTGCCTGAACTTTGCCATGGCATGCATGATAGCCAACATCTCCTTGTCATAGATGCTAAAGCTCCTCTCAGGACCTCTCAGCTTCCTGCTCTCAAAAGCTATAGGATGACGATCCTGCATAATGACTGCACCAATTCCCTCACCACTGGCATCACAATGTAACTCAAAGGGTTTGGTGAAATCCGGCAAAGCCAACACTGGACATGAAGTCATGAGAAGTTTGAACTTCTCAAAGCACGCCTGTGCTAATGGTGTCCACACAAATGCACCCTTCTTAGTCAAATCAGTTAGTGGCGCAGCATGCCGCGAGAATCCACTAACGAACCGACGATAGAAGGCACATAATCCTACAAATCCCCTGAGCTGTGTCAATGTCTCAGGTGTAGGCCAATCAATGATAGCTCGAACCTTCTCTGGATCCATGCTAACTCCCTCACTGCTGATAATGTGACCCAAATACAAAAGCTCGGCCATGCCCAATGCACACTTGGACTCCTTGGCGTACAAGGACTCCCTGTCAAGTATGCTCAAAACCTCATCTAGGTGAACCATGTGTTCTTCCCATGATCTGCTGTAAACTAGAATGTCATCGAAGAACACCAACACATGTTTCCTCAGTTGAGGATGGAAAACCCTGTTCATAGTGGACTGAAATGTGGCTGGAGCATTGGTTAAACCGAAAGGCATAACCAAGAAATCAAAGTGTCCACAGTGACATCTGAATGAGGTTTTCTCTATGTCCTCCTCTCGGACTCTGATCTGATGATAACCTGTCCTTAAATCAATCTTTGAGAAGTGGCAAGCTCCATGAAGCTCATCTATCAACTCATCAATCCGCGGAATAGGATAGATGTTCTTTATAGTTCTCTTGTTAAGCATTCTATAATCAATACACATTCTGAGTGTACCATCCTTTTTCTTCACCAAAACAACTGATGAAGCAAAGGGTGACTTACTCGGCCTAATGTACCCCATAGCCAAAAGTTCTTTGATGGTTTTTTCAATTTCACCTTTCAAGCATTTGGGGTGCCGGTAAGGAGTGATCATTATAGGTTTCGTGCCCTCTTCCAGCTCTATGATATGCTCAATACCTCTATCAGGAGGTCTACCTGGTGGGATTGCACTGAAAACCTTGGTATGTTTGGTTCTGAGTTCCTGTACATCTGGATGGTAAGAAGAAGCTTGCTGATCCAACTAAGAAGGCATTAACTTGCATTCAGCTACCCAATCTACCATGTCATGTCGAACCAAACGTTCCATTCTTTTGAGTGAAATTTCTTTCACATTGCTGTCCTTGATGGCTTTTAGAACATGGTTTGTGCCATCAACTTTAAATTTCATCTCCATGTCGTTCAAATTAAGTGTGAACTCTCCTATAGCATGAAGCCACTTCATGCCGAGAACTATATCAGTTCCTCCCATGTTCACAACATAAAAATCTGCCTTAAACTCATAGTTATTGAGTTTCAAAGGCAAGTCTGGAATCATCCTCTCGCAGGTGAGAGTGTATCCATCAACAACCTTGACTCAAATGCCTTCAAATTGCTGAGTTTGAATTCCTCTTTTCTCCACTAAACGTGAGTCAATAAAATTGTGAGTTGCACCTGTATCTAAAAGAGAGATGACTCTTTGACCAGCCAAGACCCCACGGAGTCTAAAAGATCCCTCTCTTTGCATGTTGGATAAATGAGCCTCCTTTAACTCAGTTTCTACTACAATTTCAGCCTCATCTTCTGATTCTTCTCCATCTGTGTCATAAATTGGAGCTTGCTGATCAGAAAAATCAGTCACTTCTTCTCCCTCATAAAACCACTCCATGTTCCTGTTTTGCCATTTAGGTTTGAGGGGGCAATCATGATTAGGGTCATAAGGGCCCTTGCAGTAAAAACAAAGTTTCCTTCTACGAAGATCATTCATGGTTTCTCGATCCAAAGGTGCTGTATATTTCTTCTTATGATCAGCATTATCAGCTTTTTTCGGATCAGATTTATGTTCATTGTAAGAAGTAGAAGGTTTGGTGCCAAATTGCTTTCGAGGAGTAGTGAGCTCCATGCTGCGAGCTTTCCTCATGGTTTCCTGTAATGTAGGGGGATCAAATGCCTTGATCCATCCTTTCATAGGCTCGAAAAGTCCTTCAATGAAGAGTATGATCAGCCTCCTCTCAGAAATGTCTGTAACCATAACTGACAATCTCTGAAACTCCCCAATATATGACTCCAAACTACCTAGCTGTTTCAGCTGTGCTAGGTCTCTGAAAAATAGCTCGGGATCACGTTTGTCAAACCTCTCTACTAGTCTATCTGTGAACTCCTGGTATGAAGTAATCTGATCATGGTGAAGAGTAGCCATGCCATGAATCCACCAATCATGAGCTACGCCATCAAGGTGAAGTGCTGCAAATCGAATAGCATCTTCCTCGGGCATGGGACGTAGAGTCAAGAATGTATCTAACTTGCTGATCCAAGCACGTGCTGTAACTCTACCACTGCCATCATAGTTCGCCAAGGTGAGTTTATTGGTAGCCTGTCTAAGATCACTGTGCTTGTACCAAGGCCTCCTGTCATTCCTATTTCTGTTATGTTCTCTCCTTTGGCTCATGAATCTATCAAAGTTAAGGTGCTCCTTAACTCTAGGTGGCAATGCGTCCCATTCATCATGCATAACCATGATGTTATCTGCAAAGTTAATCTCACCACCTTGTTCAATCTCTTCCTCATCCTCAGTATCATTCCTGGTGAAGGTAGGACATGTTGCTCTCTCAAAAGTGCGAGCTGGAACAATAGGTCTATGAGGTGCGCCTTGGATAGTGCCCTCATGATCATGCCCTGGATGCTGGCCTCTCTGAAGTGTTAAGTTCTCTACATTTGTGCTGAGTTGCTGGAGAATATTCGCTACCTGTTCTTGACCTGCAACCATACCTCTTAGCACATCTCTAGCCTCTATATCCTCTTTGTTCATGTGAGAACTTTCTCCTTCCCTGTTAGCCATATTATCCAAGTCTATTTCCTCCTCCTGTTCGTCAAATGGAAATGGTGGAAAATGATTATGATCACCTCTTTGATTTCTAGGGCCCCCACGAGAGTAGAACTTGTCAAAACCCTCCTGGTGTGACTTCATAAATATTTTCAAACCCCACAAGCTGGCAGGATCAGTGCTCTGATACCACTGTGATGAGCCTTGCTAGCTCACTGCTCAAACCCCTGTCTTTTTCTTAAGTCTATTTGTGTTTTTTAGTTTTTTAGAGAAATTTTGTAGACAGAAGAGAAGGTGCGCATCATATAAAAGCTCATAGAATGAAAACTTGAGCAAATCTAATCAAACTGAAATTGCAGAAGGTGTTTAATAGCCTCAACAATGGATTTAAAACATATAAACATACCCGTAAGCCTCCAGATTTTTTAAATAAGAAAAGAAGCCAGTTTGCCAGTCTATACATGAAAATCTAACAATATTTAGAATAGGATGATACAAGGTCTGAATCCAGCTGTGAAACTGGAGCAAAGGAAGAGGGAATGCCAAGTGCTGAAGATAGTGAAGAGAAACCCTCAAGAAGATAGGCGTTTCTTCAACCAGCAAGTGCGCCCTAGCTCAAACAGCCACGCCTTTCAAGCAAAAAGACCAGAAACACATCTTAGAAGGTGCGCCCAAGTAGCTGTGATGCCTGCCATGAAGAAGGAAGAACACCATCCATTCAAACCCTCTGTTTCTGATGAAGAACACTTACAAAAATCTGTTAAAGCACTGCAGAACTTCTGAATGAAGCTCTCTTAATTTGCACCAATTCAGCTGATCTCTCACAGCCTCACAAGTGCTCACATTGAAGAGATTTCGTTCTCCAATGGTGGATTGCTGCAAACCTGATCACAGGATGAAAGCAAAGGTAAAACCTCCAAGGCAAAGTTGAAATATTCAAAATAGATGAGTTTCTCATTGCCCTCAACCCTTATATAACAAAGGAGGTGAAAACTCAAGGAGGCCGTACATTTTAGGGTTTTAGATCATTTAAATTTTTGGAAATAAACTCAAGTTACTTTCCATAGTTCTAACTTTGATTTTTGGCGCCTCCTTTAAGTGATTAAATGAAATACTTTTAAAACACTCACTTTAGACTTATTTAAGTGATATAAAAATTATAAAGTCAATTTGACTTTATAAAAAGACTTTAAGTTAAAATATAACTTAAATCACTTAAGTAAGCCTATCTCCCTCAATTCTCAACAGAATTCAGTGCCGTCAAAAGCAAAGAAACTCCTGTACTGCCAAGGCCTGCAATGAGCCTATCCACGATCTCAGAAAATGAAAATCGACCCGAACTCTCGAGAAGGTACCATGACCCTAACCAATCGGTTAGCCCTGGTCCAAGAAAAGAGGCTAAAGCTCTTGCATCGAGGTGATTGACTAGAGTGGGGACGTCACACTTGTTTATCAAACCATCTTTTCACCACTCCCTGGTGCTTCGCCAAAGTCTCCAAGGCTTCATCTCTTTTCTCCTCTAAATGCATCAGCTAAGACAATCTTGTCTGGATCCGATCTTCCCCATCGAGATTTTCTTGAATGAACTGCAACGTTGGAATCCTCAGCTGAATCGGAAAAACAGGATCATGTTCATAGACCAAATGATAGGGAGATGTTCCCAATGAACTCTTTGTTCTCGTCCTGTCAGCCCATAAAGTGAATCTCAGCTGAGTGTGCCAATTTTTAGGATTTTTATCCATCAACTTCTTGATGGCATTCGATAAATTCTTGTTCATAGACCCTGCAAGTCCATTCCCCTACAGATAGTAA
The DNA here is from genome assembly GCA_007258455.2 of Sequoia sempervirens. Taxonomy (NCBI): domain Eukaryota; kingdom Viridiplantae; phylum Streptophyta; class Pinopsida; order Cupressales; family Cupressaceae; genus Sequoia; species Sequoia sempervirens. Next base: position 10,380 of record VDFB02205636.1, read on the forward strand.
TTGGAAGAAAATTTCAATGTGATCCCATATTCAAATGCCCAGTTGGAAAACTTCAAAGATGAGAATGTCGGGCCGTTGTCGCATACTAAAGCATGGGGGCACCCGAATCTTGTGATGATATTCTCCTCAATAAACTTGATGACCACATCAGTTGTGTAGAGCTCGAGTGCCTGTGCCTCTGTCCACCTTGTGCAGTAATTTGTTCCTGTCAAGATATATTTGTGCTGACCCGAAGAAGGTGGATTGATCATTCCAATGAAGTCTAATCCCCATTTTGCAAAAGGCCCAACCTCAACTACCGGCTGCAAGGGCATAGCTGGATGCTTTCCTCTGTC
>VDFB02205637.1:0-22159 GCA_007258455.2 Sequoia sempervirens
TTGCATATTTGTTGATCTGTGCATTATCGTTTGCCTTTCTTGGATACTTAATCTTCTTCCAGTAGGTATTTTTGTTAATATTGTGCTCAAGAATTTGGCAGCCACAACAGTCCTGTTGAATAGGAATGTTCACCAGTGGCATGCATTTTAGCTTAGTTTTAGTTTGTCTTTCAATCTAGACAAAGTTAAATACCATCAACAATGAATACACTGTCCTCTTGCAAGATGTAGGACTCTTAGTTTTAGATGTATCAAAACAAAGAAAGCAACAAGAAAGGTTATGCAAAAGGGTAGAGAATGCTACAGGTTTGTTTTGAGAAGATAGTAAAAGGGTAGTACCATCAAGAGTTTTGGAAAGATCTCTATGAGAAATAACTGAAACTTTTGCAAAGAACATGGCTTCAAAGTATGTCGAAATTAACCATTCCTTCTTGGCTGAGCACCATGGTTACACAGAAAATACATTCCATTAACATCAGGATGATCAATCACAGGCTCAAAATAATCCTTTTTCTTGACAACTGTGAAGTAACCAGTGAGGGCAGTTGATTTTAAAGGACAGTCAATAGCAATTTATCCAAGACAACCACTATATACAGAAGGCTGTCTATATGTCAGATATGGATAGGCTGCCTGTTGAAATTCTTAAGAAATTTTGTCTTGTCTCTACCTGTGAGGTTGAGAGAACAACCCTAGCTTGAAGAATGGATATATGGAGAAAATTATAGAGCTTATCCACCACATTCTTAGGTTTTCAGTTAGGAAGGATTTTTGCAAAATGTGATGGAGGGCGAAGCATGAAGGTCCATTGAAAAAATGGACAGAGGACAAAATGTGAGGGCAGTCATTACAAGATAGCATGACTTAAAGGAAGAGTATGCTGTTGAATAAAGTGATAAGCAGTAATAGAGCCATGTGATTTGTACTCCTCATGAGTGGTGAAATATACGGTCCCAAAAAAAGAAAATGGCAATCAAAAGGGTCTGCTTAGGGTTCTTGATAGGTGATAAGTATAGAGAAGGATGCACAGTGGATGAAACAAGAAAGATAAGAAGACTGGTTTTGGACAGTAACATGAATCTTAGCAATGGGAATCATGAAAGCTTTAAGAAGACAACCATCATCATCTGAGAACAAAATGACAGTAACAAAGGACAGTCACAACAGCTAGTGAGCATATTGTTCAAGAGGACGAGGCAAATACAAAGGGCCATTTGTAGGTGTTACTTGACAGTGAACTAAGAAGACTCTTAGGACAGGTTTGAGACAATGAGAAGAATGATCTGTATGTGAAGAGTGTTCAAAGAACTGTCACATGTGTAATGCTAGGAACAAATACAATCCAAAACTATAGATTTCATGTACTCATAGCTATAACTGTCATGTCAATATCTCAAGACATATATAGCAGAGCCATAACAATGATGGAGTCAATAGTATGGAGGAAAGAACAGTGACAAGTCTCATGTCAAGGTATTCAAGAAGGGGCACAATCATGTGTTTACTACAAACGGCAGTCTTTACATAAAAGAGAGAAAGTGGGAAAGCTAATGATAGAGCCAGTTTCAGGAGGCTATTAGACTTAGTGATGGCAGTGTAATGAACGAAAAGAACAAGTATGTGATTGAAAGGAGGTCCACCAGAATACAACAGTTAGAGGTTTTCCAGAGGGCAGTTCATGAAGTCAAGTGAGCAGCATTCAAGATAGTAGCATGAACATAAAACAGCCTTTTAATTGACAGTGACTGATAAAATTGTGAAGGAAAATAAACAGTAGACAAATGTCAAGAGATAATGGATAATTTCAACATTGGAAAGAGCAGTATAGTCATCCTTTTAATTGGATAAGACATGATAGTTTTGAGGACCTCAAATTAGAAAACTTATAAGCATACAAGAGGTCTGTTTTTGGTAAACTATGTTTAAAGATCTAGAGCAGGGTATGGATGCCATGTGCCTGTGAACTGGAAAAAAGTGAGGACAGTCTTTGCTACTATTTGATAGTCTTTTTTAAAAGAGGTTACAGTTATGAGATTGCACACCAATTGCTTGACCAGATGCCTGAAAGAAATGTAGTTTCATGGAGCACGATTATTGTTGGTTATGGATTGCATGGGCTGATGACAGAGGTCACATAGGAGCGGTGTTATACATTCATAGAATATATTTTTCTTCTAGTCAACTCTGACTATGTGAAAGTTGCAGATGATCTCGGTGAATCTATGGACCCTGTGGAAGTTGCATGCTTACAGATATCTGCATCCTTTTGGAATCAAAGGAAACAACAAAGAGAAAAAGTAAGACAGTCATCTCTAGTGGAGTAGGACAGTCAAAAGATCAAAGTGAGATGACGTTGAGCACACTAGTCTTCAGAGTAACAGTGGACAGCACCATAATCATGATCAAATCTTTAAAAAAAAGACAGATATGATAGAGTTGAAGAGTAGACCACTATGCAACTCTAGGAATGAGAATTATGAGCTATGAAAAGGGGTGTAACAGTCCTGTAGGTAGCTGAGAAATACAGTGCCAACATGACAAAACGAAAGATGGCAGTGAAGTTAAAACTTGGTGAAGTTTAATACAGGGGATAGTACGAGCATGATGGTATAAGATCAAGTAAATGACAGTGGTTCGTGTGACCTTCAGGGACTATGAGAAATGTTTGACAGTGTTCTGAGGTGCCTGTAGAATGTATGACAGCCACAGTGGTCAAGGCACAAATCATCATAAGACTGTGTTCTATAAAAGGGACATTGGAAGAAATGAACTTCAAAGACAACAAAATAGCAATGGGAAAAGGACAGTTGAGAAAGTGTAACAACCTGCAAAAGAGGCCTGTTCTCATCATTCCTAGAATGGGATTGATTATATGAACCGTGAATATCAGAAGTATGATCCTGTACATAAATGATGATGAGGAGATTTTGTCTAGTCTAGTTCAAATGTTTCAGAATATGGTTGTTTCAAAAGTTTAACATAAAATGTATAGTTCAAGCATAACAAGGACACTGTTGTGATCAAAAGCTAATGATAACAGCAATATCAAAAGGGCAGGAACTACGATGTTAAGAAGTCATAAAATTGACAAAGGGGGTCATAAATGAATAAACTAAGTGGCAACATCAACTCTAAAACTTTTCCTACACCCTCTTGCAAGCTTTGACCATTTCAAACCTTCCTCACACATGCCCAATAAACATGTTTGTGGGAAATTACATCAGTTGATGAGTTGGACAACCGTTGATGGGTTGGACAACCGTTGAGAACATGTAGGAGGCAGCTTGGATGACCTGTAGCAGCAGTTCCAGATATCTAGTAGCATTTGCAAGCATATAGGATTTGACAAAGCTTGTCAAGTCAGGGTTTTCCTTCTACCTATGCCTAAGTGGAGCTTTTGGTGGAGTCAAACAAGGAGTGGACAGTTTCAAGCACTCAGAAAGTTACAACAGCAGTAAGCACAGTCATAAAGGGTCATTTAATTGTCATTGGATGCTGTCCTACTTTTCCTCCAGTGTAGGGTAGACAAAAAGAAGGCTTACTTTCATTTGAATCAGTTCTTTTCACTTTGATGCAGCATTGTAAACTTGGGTAAAGTTTCTTTCGGGTCATTTTTGATATTGTAACTCAGATTTTCAGTCTTGAGACTGAAAATAAACACTTTGTAACACAGTTATCAAGCAAAAGACACATGTTTTCAGATTATGTATTGTTGTAAACACATCTTCTATCAATAAAATGAGCATTTTGGCCTTCAAAGTTTCTGTCTTGGTTGTATGTGTGAGGTAATTGATGGCATTTTTTGTGATTTTTATGTGCAAATCTTTGAATGAATGTCCTGCTTCCATCATTTTCATGCAGAAAAGATATATTTGTGTAGGTTATTGTTTGTGTCATAGTTCAAACAGGTGTCAGTTGTGAAGAAAAACACACTTTCTTCCTTCTAGAACTGCAAGAAAACACAGACCTTTCAATGAAATACTTATATACAGATATGTCAAAAACTTATGTTGTGCATAAGCAGCTGAAAAATTGATTAGTTGTATGTCAAAACTGCAGTCCAAAGCCTAAGAAAAACACATTTTTGGTGAATCACCTTAGTAGTAGATTCTTTTCAAGCAATTCTTTCTACCTTTTTCATCAGTAGCAGCATTAGTTTAGTTAATCTAGGTGAGTACCAAGGGAACCAGTCCTCTTTGGAGGTTCTCTTCCGTCATAGGTGACCCACAAACCTGGAAGAGATCCAATGTTTCACCAGTAGGCTGAGTTTTGCAACTCAGCAAGGGTGCGATATTTGGTGATAACAAGCTGAATCACATTATAATCATCTAATAGGATCCAACATCAAATAAAAATATAATTATGATACTTATATTGAAATCCATAAAATAAAACATTATGATACTTATAAATATAAAGCATAACACGTGCATCTCAATGAGTACAAAAACAATGAAATATATCAAGTCCTCACAATGAACTTGGCACAGTAGCATAAATGCATCAATATGCAACCTAAACACCAACAATAGACATGTTGAGGAATACCATCTTGATCATGCGGGTAGTCCACACACACCACATAACACTCAAGACAACAAGCACAAACACGGCCTATACATCCCTTGATACATAGTTGAAAAGAATGTCAAAACCAATACATCTCAAAGTGACAAATGGGAGGGAATTACATGTAATATTTCTCTACATCATAACTCATATAGGTAGAGATTTTATTTTATCATAATTGTGATTTTTTTCGAGTAGTAGCTTATGTTTGAGACATTTATGTTCTTTCGCAGCCATTACTAATCTAACACTAGTCAGATTCTGAAGTGGTATATTTGTTGATTCTCAACACCTAAATTTTTAAAATTTCCATCATTTCTCCTCTTAAAAAACTTTCCCCAGTTGAATTCCCTGTACTTGGAAGGATTCTCTCCACTCACGAACTCTTCGAGAGGTTTCATCATCACATAGTGGGAAGGTGTAAGGAAAAATGGAATGGAGAGGCGTCTTTGGATTTCATTAACCACCACTGTATGTTCTATGCTCTCATACTTGCCATTAGTCCACAACTGCTATGTCATTCAAGAAATTAATTTAGTACCGAATATTGCAAGAAATACTTAACAGTATGCAGGCCTATGGCTTATATTATAGTTCCATAAATGACCTATCAATTTTCAATCATGTTACATGTTTGAATGAAAGGGCATCGATGTATGTGTTGTATATATAATTAATGAGTTGAAATCATAGCCTAAGTTTCAGTCACAACCTAACTCCCCTAATAGTTTAGAAAATATAAGAAATGATTACCTGAATGCAATCTCCAACATTAACAATGAAAGAGTTGGGTAATGGTTGAACCAGGAGCCATTGACCATTATCCTTGCGTTTCACTTGCAATCCACCTACCTCATCTGGGTAAAGAAGGGTAATAGCGCCGCCATCCTTGTGGCCACCCAAGCCCAATGCTAGCTCAGGGGCTGGGCACTCAGGGTAATAATTTAGTTGCACATTGCTTATATCATCTTTAAAATATTCATTTAGACGATTATTGGGTAAGCCAAGGCTTTGTGCTATTAACTGTAGCAACCTAAATGACAGCTCCCTTGCAGCCGCTGCATAGACCATGGAAGCTTCTCTGTAACATTTTTCGAAAAATAGAGATCGAATATAGAGTTATGAAGCTTGTAACTGTATTGGTAACAATGTTGAAAAATAAATAAAGAATGGCCCTATGCAAATATTAGCTCAAATAGAGCTTTACAAGGAGAAAGAATAATGAAGGAAAAGAATTAAAAGAAACATCACCTTTTGAAAACTCACGCCATTATAATCTCTCTTGCTAAGGGATTTTTGTGAACACTTATGCCCTTATGAACTTACTTTTTACTATTATTTTAGTTACAAGAAATTGATTCTATTCAATTAAAATAATATATTATTTTATGTGAGTCAAATGTTTTTATTAAGTATATGTTAAAAAATAATTTTCACGATTTATTTGGGATAAAAAAAATTATTTGCAATTAATATTTGTTAAAAATAATTATTTGATAGATAATTTATATTAAAAAATTTCATTTATTTTTCATGGTTTTCGTCTGGATCACCGTGCCATGATTTATGATCGTTTCATTTAGTTGCTATCAAATCTGTCTCTTTCATAACATGCTTAAACTATCTAACTTTGCTATTCAAATTTCTGTTGGTGGGGATTTATTGAGGGAATAGGTGACATTCCATGATCCTGAAGCTGCACAGAGAGCATATGTTGATCCAGCTCCTATTATGGATGGCAGGACAGCTAATTGCAACTTGGCTTCACTTGTCCGGCCTCGCCCTTCTCCAACTTATGGTAGTTAACTGGTTTACCCTGTTGCGATTTTTATTGGATGAACACTTATGGTTGATTGTAGAATTTCCTAGATTTTGATGGCATGTGCATTCCTGTGTTATGCAATTCCTTATTGTCAATATGAATAGATGCAGTAATTAATTATTATAGCCAAAGAACCTCCATTATTGAAAGCAATTAACATCAAGAATATTTTATTTTGTTGAGTAAATCCTCAGTGGGGTAATGGTCTGCCTTTTAACATTTTGTAGGGTAAATTTGAGCCAAATTCTTCAGAATTGTAAACAAGGATCGGACTTGAATATATCCCATAAGCATTACACCACTACCTCACCATATCTCCACTGGAGCTGTGTGCTGCCTTATTCTAGTGAGTTGCAATTTGAAACAGAGTTAAGTTACAACAAGTGCCCCTTATTGCCATTACACCGCAACCAATTGGACTACTATGGAACATTATTAACACATGTAATTCTAGGATTATTTGTACGAGTGTGGAAATGGTAACAGAAAATAGTTGCAAGAGATCAGAGTTTATAGGCCCAATGAGACATAAGCTATTGTTCTACGCCCTTGTCATCTTCCAAAGTCTAGGGTTTGGGGGTGATGCTTCACTTTATTCTGCAATTATGACAGGGGCAGTTATTACACTTTATTCTGCCACACCAAGAACTAGAAATCAATATGAGGGACCTGGTATTAGTTCCTCTATAGACTCCAGCTTGATGCCAGGCTTCAAGGAGCATGGGGAGCTGCAGGAGACTCCACTCTTCATATTTGTCGGTTATGTATATATACTTGAAACCCCAGAAAACAACAGGAAATTGTAGAGAACGACATGAAGATTATCTATACGTGAGACCAGGTCTTGAAAATATAAAGCCAAATCAGATTACTTTGTAGCTCATGACTGAGAAATACAGTCTCAATCTTTAATTCCTCCTCCTGTATTCTTATGAAAGATGTGAGAAAATTTCAAATAGAAGATGGGTTAACCGTGGAATAGTGTATCTAAATAAGAGGGGGGTTATCAAATGAAGGAGAAAATGAACATGCCAGCAAGGTATAAGCATTAGCAGGAAAAAATGAACATGCAAGCAAAGTATAAGAATTAGCTCCAATTTCTGGAGAATTAACCTAGTTACTGTATGGGGACCTTCCCTTCACTTATGAGAGTGGCAGGTCTTTCATTAAAAGGGACCAAAGGAGTAAAAACTTTATGGAAGAAAAGGGCTAAATGACATTTCTAACAGAAAGGAAATGACAATACATTTTAGTCCACCCATTAACTAAAAACTCCAATGATAACTTGAAGTACCGCACTGAATCCTAAAATAAATGCGTGTTACAGAGACAGTTATTATCTTATGATGACGAGCAATTCTGCAATGTGCTTTACTAACTTGGATTAGAATGGAAAGATATATACCTGAATAGTGTTAATGAGAGGTACTAATATCAATTAGCCTCAAATGGAAACAGAGAGATCCCTCTATCTCATTGGATTTCAAACTCAAGTTTACGACAGAGAATTACTAAAATTAGTCCCTTAAAGTATGAGTTGAAGAAGCCATCTCATGATGTTTCAAGACAGATATGACACCAAAATTATTTGAAAAAAGCATTACTAATTGTGAAGGCACTTGGCATGCATACATTCCAGGACAAATAATCATAATTTCTATTTATAACTGAGAAATGGCATAAAGCCAAATTAAAGGTGGAATCCCATTTTCATTGATCACTATATCTTTATAGCAAAATTATGAGAGCTACCTGTCAGTACTTCAGAACTAACTTCATCAATTATCCTAGACCAAGGCAGCCCTTATTCTTTCTTTTATGTGACAAATTTAAGTTCCTTTACATGTCATACAATTCCCCTTTTTTAATTGCAAGCTTGAAATATAAGATTCTGCAATTTATCCCAAGAATTCCTAATGAGTTGTACATGAATTAGCGTATGTCTAATAGTCTCACAGCTGGTCATGAACACTTTATCTACAGCAACACATTCCACTTTTACTATAGGTTTTGCAAAAAGGGCAGTAATTTCAAATAGTTACTGAAAACTTAAACATTAAGTCAAAGAAGTGCCAATGTTTAGAATGTAGACCCATAAGTGTGATGAGGCAATATTATGGCTCAAGAGATCCCCAAGTGTCTGCAGTTAAACTTTCTCAGTCCTATGGCTGGGATAATGGTCAGAACTTTATATGCACTTTAAAATCAAGTTGTGTGGATATGCTTCTTATTAGAAAGTTAACTGAATTAGATTTGCAATGCATCTGGTAACACTGAAAATTGTCAGCATGTGATGTAGTTATGACACACAATGTGATTGAAAACTTGATAAATCGTCAACTTCTTATAATCTGTCCATCCCCTGATTATTTGTTTCCAATGAATGGCGCTAGATGAGGTGGAAAGTTTTGGATGTACCTGCTATTGATTTGTTGGCATGTTGGTGACATTTGCAATCTCCTTGATCCTTGGACTTCAATTTTTTGGCAATTTGAACAGATTTTTTATTTGTATGAAAGTTGTACTAGTGTTCAGTTGACTTAACTATAAGATTGTGACCCACTCACCAATGCAATGTCAGAACATTGATGGATTTCCCAGACTCCTGAACCTCCTTATGGACTTAAAACAATTTTCGTTACCAGAGGTCTGGGGTTAACTTATAATTTTACATTCAACATTGTGCTTCTACATTTTTTTTAACATTTTCCTGGACTTCCATATCAATGCAACTCACAAGCACTTCGAAATTTGACAAACTATCTCTCAAATTTCCACTTTGACTAATTTGACTTAACTTTACACTTTATTTAGAAATTAGGATGGATCTTTTCAAATACCAGGAGAATTGAGCTTTATTGCAATTTGGCATGATGATGACCCAAATATAGACACTCTACTTAAATATGGATAGGCCTTCATCATAATTGGCACTTTTATACGTAGATATAAAACATGGCTCATAAGCACAGGAATGTACAGGTGCATATTAGGAGAATATATATTGACATCCAATGGCTTTATTGTGATCTATAGAGCATGGTCTAATTGGCTTTAAACTCAAGCCATAATCATGAATATTGTTACCTTACCACTAGACTTTTTGTTGAACACCTACTTTTGTATGCTTAATGGCTTCAGCTCTAACTTTTGTTCTTTTGGTATTGCAGTGCACACTGATACCAACATGGTGAGAATGCTTGTGGGAAACAAATGTGATTTAGAGCATATCAGAGAAGTTTCAGTGGAAGATGGCAAGAGCCTTGCTGAAGCAGAGGGGCTTTTTTTCATAGAGACCTTTGCCTTGGATAACACAAATGTCATGTCTACCTTCCAGATTGTGGTTAGAGATGTTTGCAACAGTGTGAGTAGGAAAGTGTTGAACTCTGACTCCTATAAATTTGAATTGTCCTTGGATAGGGTTAAAATTATTGATGGAGATGATGCTTCCAAGTCAAAGTATTCACGCTGCTGAAGATTTTTCTTTTCCTTTTCCCTTCCATTTTTGTTGTTAGGTTTCACTTGTTATACTTAAGAATCTTGGATTATAAAATAAAAATATCTTTGGTTCTTACACCTCATTTGTTGATGGGGGTTCTAAAGTAATATATTATTTATTGAGGCAGTCAATTGTATAAGAGATTTTTTGAGTTTATGAGCAGCCAAAGAAGACTTGGTGCAAGTCTATAACTGGGCTTCTTATGATAGTGAGTCATAGCTGCTATAAGCAGAGAACAAAATAATTCTGAATTAATTCAAAGCATTGTATTGTAGTCTTTTTTTTTGTTAATTTGATTGTATGGTATTATAAAACAATGAGGCCATGTGGATGGAACATTGAAGATTTGTGTTTTCTCAGTTTGCAAATCCCCTGCTTCTGCATCAATTATCAGTTTAGTAGATGAAGTACTAATAGAAATATGGATATCTAAAGGTTGTGGATTTTGGCTGTACACCTGCCAATTGCATTTGCTTGGATGTTTCTAAAGCGTTTTCAACAAATAAATGTTTTTTTTGGACATATCCTGCAATTATTTGATAGATAATTTATTATATTAAAAAAATTCCATAAATAAATTAAAATTAATATAATTTTAATTGACATAAATATGTTTTTCTTTATTTTTAAAAAAATATTTTAATTAAAGTTAATTAAAAAATTATTAAAAATTTAAAACCAAGAATATTCTTTCATAGTCTATCATATAGATAACCTAATTTATAAGTAATTTGCAACTTAGTTTATAGGCACTTTATTTCATATACAACTATGTCATACTTTTAATTATTGTTATGGCGCAAACATGTTGACAACAACACTTATCTTTCACTTTTAATTACTGTCATGGTGCAAACATGTTGACAACTACTCTTATCTTTCATCTTAAATTTGATAGACATTTTACATGTCAAAATCTAATATTTGATAATAAATATAAAATAATTTCAAAATAAAATAATTATTTGATGAATATTTTATTCAAAATTCAATAAACAAAATTAAAATTAATATAATTTTAATTGGGATAAATATGCTTTTTCTTTAAATTTTATTTATTTATTAATATTTTAATTAATATTAATTAAAATTTATGAAAATCTTAAATTAAAAAGATTATTTTATAGTTTATCATATAGATAACCTAATTTGTAAGTAATTTGCAAAACTTGGCTTATAGGCACCTTATTTCATACACAACTATCTAATTAAGGTGGAGAGCATTCTACAATGACACTAAGGGGTGGAGTATAATGTGAATGTGTTAACAAAACTTTTATCTTTTCATCTTAAATTTGATTATTTTATTCATGGGTATTTCCTCTTTGTATATAAAAAATAATAAATTTATGATATTCTTATCGAGGATTCAAGCATGTAGTTTACAAGTCAAGAAACTCATTTTGACCCATGGTTCATAAGTAGTGCTTCACAAGAACCCATCTCTCATGATAATGAATGGTCCACTTAGAACTCATTACATCTAGGTGATGCTCCAGTGAGCTAGGCCTTCTAGGACATGGTTTATAAGTAGTGGTTTCGAGATGAACCCATCTCATGATAATGAATGGTCCACTTAGCACTCATTGCATCTGGGTGATGCTGTAGGAGTGGCTTACTAGGCCTTCGAGACTCATGGTTCCAAAGTAGTGGTTGAAGAACCCATCTCTCATGATAATGAATGGTCCACTTAGCACTCATTGCATCTAGGTGATGCTCCACCAGAGGGTGGCTCTTGGACCTTCCTAGGGTCAATGAGTTTGGCTCTTAAAACTACTGGAGTTGAATCTTGAGTAGCAATATTATAAAATAATAAATATTTATCAATACTAAGAAGCATTCTACAATAACATCAAGAGATGGGCAATAATAATGTGAGCTGGTTAAAAAAAAAAATTGTTATTTTTCATTCATCTTAAATTGGACAAATATTAATATTGAATAATAAACATAAAAGAATTTTAAAATAAAATAATATATAAAATAGATATTTTAAATAAATGTATTTAAGGTGGGTAACCTGAAATCTGGAAGGCCATCCGGCCAGCTGTTTGTTAAAGTCTCGGTAGCAGTGTCATACGGATCAATAGTTGTGGGCAAGTGGACCTCTTCCCCCGACACAAAATTGAACACCTCTCCAATCCCTCACATTTTCTGTGAGCTCCGAATCGAAGTAGCCAAAGGCAACGAAAAGAAATCTGATGCTGCGGATTTGAGGCGGCTCCCCTGACGACAATCTGAAAATCCCCGTGATAGACTTGGAAAAGAGCTCCACAGAGGAGGTGGAAAAGGCGTGCAGAGAGTGGGGATTCTTCCACCTCGTCAACCACGGCTTTCCGGAACATATTCTGAACCGCAGCATCCGATTTCTTCTCGTTGCCTCTCGAAGAAAAGAGCTCAAAACCCCTTTGGCTACTTTAATATGTCTTGGCTGATTTTTTTGTACAGTCTTGTAACGTTGTTCTGTTCTTGGTTTGTTGATGTACAGTTTTTGTACAGTTTGATGTTTCTCTGCTATTTCTGGTAGCTTATTCTTGTAATTTATTTTGCTTTGGTATTGAAATGGAATAGTTGCAGAGTCTTTTTAATAGCATGTTGTTATCTGGTAGGATTGGCATTTTTTTCAACTGGGATTGGTAGATGTGCGATATACGTGACCACAGTGGGGACAAGGTTGACATGTTTTTTAGTTGGGATTGGTAGATGTGTGATAGACATGTATTTTAGTTGAGATTGGTAAATGTGTGATAGACGTGTCCATAATGGTCTAACAAGGTTGACATGTTTTTAGTTGGGATTGGTAGATGTGTGATAGACATGTCTAGAGTGGGGACAAGGTTGACATGTTTTTTAGTTGAGATTGGTAGATGTGTGATAGACGTGTCTAGAGTGGGGATAGGTTGACATGTTTTTTAGTTGGGATTCATAGATGTCTGATAGATGTGCCCAGATTGGGGGGACTACTTGCACATGTATCATTATTTTTTATAGGTCTTTTTAGTGGCATGTTGTTACCTAAAAAGACGAACATGCTTTTTAGTTGGGATTGGTAGTGTGACATATTGTCTAGAGTGGTGAGTAGTTGCACATGTGCCATTATTTTTTATAGGTATTTTTGGTCACATGATGTTACCAAACAAAATTAACATGTTTTCTAGTTGGGATTGGTAGAGTGTGTGATAGACACATTGGAGGATGGACATATGTTAATGTAGGGTCCATATGTCTTGTCATAATTGTATATGGATCTAACTTGACTTCTAGGAGAGTGTGCAATATAGTGACCATAACATTGTTCTAGGTATGGGCATGGGAAATATTATTATTGGTTGGCTAGAGGGAAAAAGGACTCATTTTTGTATAGGTGGTGGATGAGGGGAGGAGGTAGGCTAGTGCATCATGGAGAGCACTATTCTATAGTCAAGGCTTAGATGAGTTTACATAACATGATATTGTATGGTGATAATATATAGGGATGCATGGATGGAAATATTATGATATGCAATTGAGCTTATTGTTGTACTAGAGTGTTACTTGGTGAGGCCACAAGTATATTATTGAGTTTTATCATTCTGATCATATGCTATGATGTTTGGTATGCATTGGGATATCCCAATCGGCCCTCACATATTTACATAGGTGACACATGAAATCCCTTAGTGGGGAATGCACAAGGACCATTAGGTGGTTATGCGATAGTGTTGTGGGTGTGTAGAAATGATGTGGCTAATATAGGGAATGTGGTAGGATATCAGGCTTGGTGAGAGAGGATACAACCATAGAAGTTGAATATGATAGTATCTCATTGATTACATTTATACAAGTGTGTGGTAGAGGTGGTGTAGGAGTATAGGCAACACTAAGCTAGGGAGAGCACAAGTAGGAAGTTGTAGGAGAGGTAGAGAAGAGGGAGGGATGGTGTAGAAGAGGTTGGGAATGATGGAGAGGAGGGGAAGATGGTAGAGATAAGGCTCAATGGAGGTTGAGAAGGGCGATGAAGAGGGTGTGTTGTTGATGGATGTGTAGATGCAATATTTCTAGGTAGAGGTGGTAACAATAGGACTCTTGATAGTAGGGCCACTAGGAGGAGAAGGGCCAACTTCAGAGAGCTTGAGTATTGAGATATAAACTATGGATAATGTGAATTTGAGGTTGTAGGCCAATAGGGATATATTTCTATTAGAGAGGAATAACCTACAAGTCAAGAGGAAAAATTTATAGGTGGAGGGGGACAAATTTTAGGTGAAGGATAACCTTTAGGTATAGAGTATAGGCACACAAGGATAGGGTTGGTATACAAAACTAGATGGGTTATATGCACAATTTTTTGTAGCGTAGGTGGAGCAATATAGAGCTATATTAGATGTCTAGATGCTAAGACAGAGAGGGACATGACCAAGTCCCTACTAGCATCACAAGGGACACCATTGGAATTTATAGACTCAATGAGGGTTGTGAAGGATGCATAGGGAGCCTTGGAGAGGTTAGGTATTATAGATCACTTTATGAGTAGACAATGCCACTATAATAAAGTGAAATGACATATGTAGAGCACTTAATTTCTTGGTCATGGCCATTGAGTTTGAGGTCAGTGTCAAAGTCGATGGAACCAATTAGGTGATGATCATCACCATAAATTCCACCTTCAATAGGTACACCTTCATGGCAGAGGGGATGCGAAATATGGGTTATATTTGAGTCATGATATATACAATGCATATTATGGTAATTTTTTTTTTTGGGATGAGTTTGGTGCCATGATCATGCATGTATAATTTGATATATTGTGATGAAGTATCTAGATTATTGAGATTTACATACCATTTTTTATGTATATAGAGATCGATTTTTCATGGGGGATATTTGATTGTGTTGATATATTGATTTCTTTTGATTATAGATGTCATGGTTGTACATGTGTATGTGATACACATTTTTTTATGATGGATTTGCTCATGGTTATACATTATTTTAATCTTCATTCCTTGACATCATGTTTGGTTATGGTTTTATTATGTATTTGGTTTAACTATGACATGTGATTTGATGGATTATAAGCTGGTAATCACTCTTTCTTTATAGTAGAAAGTGATGACGATAGTAAGAAAATGATAATGATATGGATATGGGCATATAATGTGTAGGCTAAATGTGTGGGTGTGTTTGTGGATGCTATGCACATGTTGATAGAAACAACTTCCATATGGAAAGTAACCAAAAATTTCTAGAGCACTAAACTTATGCATAATGATATAATGAATCATGATGATGGTGTGCCAGGTACATGAAGAAAAATCATAAAAATAAATAAGATACAACTAGCATTATGTCTTAGTGAACACATTACATTGTCAAGGCACATCACTATGAAATGGATTATGGAAATCTTGATGGTATGTGTTGTGGGACAATAAGGCTAGGTAAGAAAACACTTGTAAATAAAGGAACAAGTACAAAAAAAAAACATGCACACATACCTCTAGCTTGGTGCAATTAAAAGCCAGGGGATTGAATACCATAATAGTAAATAGTGCTAATAAGCTTTGATGAAATAATGTGTTCTAGCCCGATAGGATTTATTTTGATATATAATTTGTTCTTCATTGTAGGTGTATCTTGCTGTGCTAGCTAAAGGCCATGAGATGTTTCATAGGTAGACCTTAGGTGACGGGTGGAAATGTGTTAGGTTTGATTAGATTAGGTGTTCTAGCTAGGGAAACATGAATAATATCTTAGGTGTTGATAAGTTCTTTTGCACATCACAACACAAATAAAACATGAAGTATTATTTCTCTCTTGAAAGGAAATCTAACCTCAAAACTTCAAAAAGATAACCCCAAGGCTTCGATAGTCAGGTCTTGATTTTTTTTTGATAGGTAAATGAAGATTTTTAATGAAAGCTAGAAAGGGGAATTACATATCAGGCCTGCTTTACAGGCAAATTTACAAGTTGCACAGACCACCCAGCCATGAGCAAAAACCAAAGAAAGAAACCCACCATTCTAGAAACAAGCAACCACATAAAAGGGAACTCATCCCACACCTAGACACAACCAACCGAACCACCATCCTGTGCTAACACATGCACCACAGCTCAGGATCAAAAGACACCATGGCACCAAACATACCTAGCACCACAAGCCAAAATAGCATCACCACAACACAATACCAGACCTACTCCCTGTGTTGCGCGCCTATCAAGCCACATGACAACCAGGTAGTTCTCATGTGACACTAACCCAGGCCAACGTCAAATTACCACAAAATGTAATAGGCATGCCTACACCACCAGACCCCTTTTGATTTTGATCCTTGCAACACCATCAACACCATCATTCGCCAGTTTTTCAGCTCGACCATTGGCCTCCCTGAATATGTGCCTGATCGTGAACTCCATACCTTCATTCACTAACGCCTTGGCTTCATCCATTAAACCTTGTAGCTTCCAGTTCGACATTGCTCCAACTTTGAAGGCTTGAACAACCACCATTGAATCACCCTCAATCTCCAGCTTGTGCACCCCCACGCGCCTGCTTAACTTAAGGCCACAAATTAGAGCCTTTAACTCAGCCATCATGTTCGTCCCATCCAAGAGAGGAGCTAACTGTTCCGCCACCACAATTCCTTTATCATTCGAAATACAACAACCAAGACCTGACACCCCCAGGTTGCCACGTGAAGCCCCGTCAAAGTTTAACTTAAACCACCCCATCCGAGGGGGAACCCAGCACACCTCCCTAGCGTGAATTTCACCTCCCATGGGCACAGATCCATCTTTGGGCTGTCCCACACCATGCCATGCTGCGACATCAACATCCTGGCAGAGAACTCCCGAGCCCGATTGCTTTTGCTCCAAACTTGGTACGGTGGGAGCCTGGGCTATCTGTGCCAGGCAGTGGAATCAATGCATCCCGGTGACATCCTTCGGCCTTGCGTAAAGTATTTTAAAGGAGATGGGTCTGCAATCTTCTTTGCCTTATTTACATGACACAGCGTGGCCGGTCCCTCGCAACTCACTCTTCCCGGATAAATACCGGCGGGGATCCTCCCCATGATTGTGGCCGGAAAAGATTAACTTTGGCGGGAGAAACTTTGTCCCATAAATGGATCGGAGAAGTTTGAGGCCATTCTGTCAACAAACTATTATACCCGTCTTTAACATTGTATTTTCCAGAGCAAGATCCAGCCCAAACCAGCCGATCGGCTCCATTGCGTAGGGATATCACTCTTTTTTGTAGCTCCTCCACAATCCGCTTCACTTCAACTTGGGGCACTAATGCCTGAGGAATACGCCTCCATGCATATTCATGATCCCCAACCGCACCTCTTGGCGTTAAATAATTTTGAACATAATGACCCCTCCTCCCCAAAAAGGTTTGGTCTTGAATTTTTAAAAATGACAATGGTTTAATGTTTTTCTATTTTACAATGGGTCTTACAATTACTAAGTTGGAATTTGAATAATAAGGGTTTGAAAAATCTGAATTTGATATGAAACCCTAGCTGGATTTCCAGATCTGAGATCTAAAAATAGACTTTAACATCTAATGTGGCAATTCAAATGATTTTTTACTTCCTAAACTAACTCAATTTTCAAACAAAATGTAAAGGATAAGGTGAGAAGAGATTAATCTAAGAAACCCTAAGGACAATCACAATAATGGTTGGTGTTGCAGATAGATGGATCCCTCACAAAACTAATTCTTGCTTAATCAAAGATTAACTCACAATGCCACAAACATAGTGCAATATTCAAAGTAAATTGAAAGGTTTTCAGATCATGAACATTTATGGAAGTATCCAATTCTGACATAACATAAATAAACATTCACAATTGAACTTAATATCAAAATATGAATTAGACTAACCATACAAAGTAACTTACAATCAATAAATTATAAATGGCATGAACCAGAGATTTGTCAAAAATCCTCACACTTCACTATTATTATCATAATTGAACTTGAACTAATTTTGAAGAAAGGAACCATGCATACATAGAGAAACAACACGTGACACATAAAACTTCAATGTTTTTCTTGTATTTGTTTCAAAATGTTGGCTACAACAATCCAACTCAACAACCCTTTACAATTGAGAGAACATTGTCTTTATAGAGAAGGCTTACATGATCTAAGACAAAATCAATGGTGGAGATCATCTCAACACCAAAGGTCTAGATTATGTTTCTATTTAATAATTTGGAGATTCATTAAATATTTACAACATATTCATCATCCATTTCCAACTAATTTCAATTACATTTGTACCTAGGGAGATGTAAAATACATTATTATATATTTTTTAGCATTAAATACATTTTACGAAATCCCAAAGAATCTGGGGTACAAAATTCTGAAAATGCCTCAACTGGTTGTCCTCTACATAAATTTATCATCTATCAAACTTCTTCCCTCTAAACTTTCCTTTATTGCGAATTTGACAAAAATAGTAAGAGCAACAGTAACTTCTTCATTTGGAGGACCTAGAGCAACATGGACGTTATAACACAATCCATCATAATCATTGATCAATTGACAATGCAATGCAATACATTAAGGTTTTTGATTGATTAATTCCTGAGACCTTACCAAAAGTTGGGCAACAATATCTAGAAAATTTGTAGACAAATCCTCTATCGGCTCTTTATGAATTATCAACTTCCACTACTGCTTTAGGGTCTCTTCATTCAAGTTTGTAGAGTCACTCATCTGTACATTTGTAGGTTTGTACAAAATTTGGCTACATGCCACCAAAACTTCATTGATTTTCTCATTAATGCTCTTCACTTCAGGCTCTACTTGCGTAACTATTTCCTTTCAAAAGATGAGGACATGTAACCAATAGTGAGGCTCCTTTATTAGCGCTTTTTTCAAAATACCCTCTCATTCTATCAATTTTGTAGGAATTCTATTTATTGCCTCTACCTTTGGAAATACTAAACCATAGTACTTTTCATAACCAGTACAATCTTCAATTAGTATATAAACTTATTTTAAAATAAAAGAAATTGTTATGTACCTGAATGGTTGTGTCAATTGCCTTATTAGTGAAATCAAAAATATTCTTTATCCAATTTTGGGTATACTGAACCCATGATTTCATTTGCTCCATCTTATCCACTTTCTTGGATAGCACCACAAGAGTTTTTGTCTTCCTGTGAGCACTTTGGATTAGTGTCACTAAGTGTTAGATAAAGGCTATCAATTTAGTTATCTAAGCCTCCAACTCCACCTTTGTTGCCTCATCTTTATTCATTCACTTTAAAATATTAGTCACTGAGCCTTGCAATTCATTAATTTCCTAAGCTCTATTAGTGGGACCAAGATTTATTGTTGATATGTTGAATTCTTCTAGCAAAATGGTGGCATTATCCTTCTTCATAGATAGAGTAGCCACATGCAAAATTTGGAAGCCTAAGACATCCCTGGTCATATGAGACCTTATTCTGGCCTTCTTTTTTTCTTTGGGACTCTCAATTCTACTCAAAATGTAATCTAAACTTGCTTTGGGAGTCTCAATCAATGCCATTTTATTCTTTAAAATTGATCTTCCAACCATGTTGGAGCAACACATTTAGTTGTTTTTTGAGGAGAAGTTTCCACTTGAATATATTCTACTACCACTTCCTCATATACTTGCTCCTCCTACCTCTTAGGCAACTCTTTTGTAAATTTTTCTTCTTCATGGTCTTTAGGTTGCTTAGGCTCAACTTTAGAAATTTCTACCAAAGTATTCTCTTTATGCTTTGGTGCTACTACAACTTCCTCTATTGAAGATAAACCTATCTTATCTTCCATTTCCTACCTTTGCATTTCCTCCAAGCTTTGATCATAACTTCAGCGAGTACGGTGGCAGCTACCTCTTGGGGTAGGTTAGAAATATGAGAGAGAAAAAGTCTTAGGAAGGTGAAGGGAAGGGGAAGAAGCATAAATAGAAGGGATGGTAGAGGATATGATGGACATGGTGAATTGAGGAGCAAGGAAGATGTAGGAGGGATGGAATGGTGTATGTGGTGGAAAATGTGGAGCTAAGTGGTGAAGGTATAAGTATGGAAGATGATGGAGGTGGAGGAGGAGAGGAATTTGAGCCCTTATCTTCTTGCACAAGTTGTAGTGTCACCATCCCAACTCTTTTGGTCCTTTTAGCTTGATATTTTCTTCCCTTTGCAATGACCTTCCTCTTATAGACCTATGATTTGGTAGTGGGTTGCCTCTCTTTAGTGGTTATTTTTGCCTTTCCCTTAGCTTTGGAAGGAATCTCAACTTCTTTTTCCATGGATCGCTCGTTGTTCCCCCTTGGTTCTTCAACTTGATCCTCTTCACTAAAGATAACATCATCTTGCACATTATCATATGAAAAATTGACTCCTTGAGACAAAAGGGTGGAACACTAGGTCTTAATTCACTTCTTTTTTCTTTTTAAGATTGGCCTATTGATAACATCAATATCAATATCCTCTTCCTCGGTCTAGTCTAGGAGTGGGATGGGTTGATCAACTTTCTTATTGAATTCATCCACATCCAAAACTTGTCCATCTTCTTTTACTTGATCAAGAATTAAATAAAGGTGAAGTTTCCTAATGTAGTCCACTATCATCCTTGAATAGGACCTTTTCCTAACTTCTAAGTCATTCACACAATTGTCCTAAAAATATTCAATATGTAGTTGATGACCATAGTGCTTCCCAAATTGCTTCTTCATTTTATCATACCGATCAAAATTATCCCTCTGAATATGAAAATTGAACCCAAAAGTCTACATCTCCATCTTAGAATATTTAGCTATTGGAGCTAACGAACATTCAAAAAAACCTCTCCCAAATGATAGAGGATAGGGAACTCCAACCTAATGCCTACTCTTCAAAAATTGGTGTGAGGCACACAACTTCCTTGTCATCTCTAGCATGGATTTTTTTTTGTTGGGATATTTAAAGGTATCCTATATAGAGCTCTAGAGAATCCCTCCATTTTGAAATAAGTGAGTTTTGGCAATTGGATGTGTAGACGTCCAATTTTGATCACTTCCATATGATCAAACGCGTCTCCTTATTCATCCAGTTGCTCATCCCCCTCTGTCAATATTAATTAAGCCAATTGTTTAATTAATACCTTGCATCTTGCACAAAAGTCCTAAAGTATTTAATTTAATACTTTTCCCCTCTTCCTCTTCTAAATTAAATAAATATGCCCTTTTATTTAATTTAGTCATATTCCCCTTTTGAATTAAAATTCATTTTTTAATTCATCTTTTCTCTCTCATGGTCACATCCTCCAACTTTTGCAAGTTGGTCCCTAATCCATTTTAATTATTTTCATCTTCTTCTAATTAACCAGGGTTAGCATATGCACACCCTTAATCATCATTAAGGTCACATCCTCCATAATTTCCCACTTGCCTCTAATCAGTCATTAGTCCATCTAACTGAGTACTTGCACAACCTTAATCATTTGATTAGCCTAACCTAATCCTCATCCTATTTATGGCACATGTCCTTGAGTCAACCTTATTAAAGGCTTTCTCCTTTTGGACAAGGCATCCCCCTTCCCCATGTGAATTTTTAATTCACCTTTTAATCCCCCAAGACACCTAAAAGGAATTTTTAATTCATTCACTTCTCCCCACATGTCCTCTACTTATTCTTTATTCTTTCCCATCTCCCCATGAGAATATTTGAGGAATTTTTAATTCCTCACATGTCCTCTCACCCACATGGGGACAAGGACCTCCTTTATGAGGAGATCTTGTCCAATCCCAAAGAGTACTTTGTACCCTCTCCCATGTCATGTCCTTCTCCTCCCCACCTCATGTCACTGCCTTTTTGGGGCTATCTCATGCCACATGTCAAGATGTGAGGGCTTGTGAGTTCTCAACTCACCTCCCTGTTTTGTCTTGATATTTAATGAATCAATCATGGCCGAGTCCATTTCCCCTAGAGTTTCTCAAAAATCCTATAAATACCCTCTTTTCTCTCATTTTAGGGAGATCATTTTGCTAGCCAAACTCTTGCAATTTTGTTTCTCAACTCTTACTTAGCCATTTTCTTGTGTTCATCCACTTGCATCCATCTTCACATCCTCATCTAGCTTGCATCTTGCCATCCAAGTAGCATACACATCAAAGATAGAAGGGCCAACAAAGGATCGACTCAACGCAAGGTATAAAGTTCCATTTTGTGGCTTTGTCTTGTTTTGTTTCCAACTTAGGCTAATCTTGGAGTGTAGGTTGTTTTAAGTTGTTTATTTGCACTCTTTTAACTTGTTGCTTGA
>VDFB02205639.1:0-14243 GCA_007258455.2 Sequoia sempervirens
TCTTCCTCCTGCGAGTTAGCAGGGAACATCAAAGATTTACATTAGCTTTTGATCTTGGTTGTCGATCTAAAACCACAGGTTATGAGCTCAATAGTGGAGATTGGGCCCCACATTCCATATAGGACACACATCTTCCTTTTGCTAACCTCACACCAAATAACAGGGCGACACCTTAGGTCTGCGAGTTGGCGGGGTATGATCGGGATCTTCTCCCATATATTCGAATCTAGAAAACCTACACATTGCACAGTTAGTATTTAATGAAAGGCTTTGGCTAAGCCGTTGGTGACATGACCACTGGAGTTAATGGCTTAGGCTTATGTCACCGGATTAAAATTAAAACCCAACTTTGATTTTAATACTTTATTTCCTCTGCGGGGTTTTATTTCCTAAGTCTCGGTTGGCCTCGTTAAATTATTATCCCAACCCTAACAAAGAATAAATGATTAAGCTAAGGATTGTATTTGTTGTTATAACTTTAGCTCTAGAGAATTCTTAATTACCAATTCTTATTTTTGCATTTGTATATGAATCCAATTGAATGCCTTTCCATATCATTATGGAAATTTTTATTATTGCAACCCTAACTCTAACACTAATTAAACCTTGACCCTAACCTGATTGAACTCATATTATAACCCTAACTCTAACACTAATTGAACTATAATCATAACCCTAGGTATTGTTGAAACCTAACCTAATTGTATCGAAACCCTAAGGGAACTCTAATTGAGACCCTAACCTAAAGATAGAAAATAACCCTTGCAGCAAATTGAAGACCCTAGCTCAATCCCTGGCCCTAATTTAAGACTAATAGCCACGATTGTGAGTGAAGCCCTTATTGAATTATAACACAAATTGATCCCTAACCCAAATTGAATACTAATTGAACCTTAAGCCTAAGTGAATAGAAACCTTAATTAAACTCCAACCATAATCCTATTTGATTTTTGACCCTAATCATAACCATAATTCAACCCTAGCAACAAATTGAACCTAACCCTAAGCTTATGAGTTCAATTAAGTTTAAAGGTTCAAATAGGGTTGGAGCTTTAATTAAAATTAGGTATAGGATTCAATTAGGATTAGGGTTGGGGGTTGAGAGTAAGATTAAAGAGTTCTATATGATGGGAGCTTAAGGGTTAGTGTTAGGGTTCAAATTGGAGACCCAAGGGTTAGTATTAGGGTTAGGGTTATGGTTCAATTAGGGATTCATTAATGTTAGTTTTAGAATCATAGTTATGTTTAGGGTTGGATATAAAATTAGAGTTAGGTTTGAAGTTAATTAGTGTTAGTTTTAGGGTTGGGGTTATGGTTAGACTTAGTATTGGGATTAGATTCTATCACTTTAATAAAAATAATCTTCTATAAATTCATTCAATTTTTTTTTGAAATTATATAATTTAAAATATTTTCAAATTTACCTATGTTGATAAATGAGAGATATAGCAAATCTAAACTCTATACAATTTATAGTTAACTTGACATTGTGTATAAAAAGGTTTAAGTTATGAATGTTATAATATAAAAATAAAGGTGTTTTCAATGTTTATTTAATGGAGTTTAAAAGATGTGCCAATAATGTTGCAATCACTAATGACTAATTTTCTTGATGGTTAAAATAGATTGGTAAGTAAATTTATCTATAATAAGTAGAATTTACATCAGTGATTTTTCTTGATAAAGTAAATCAATATTTATTAAATTTATCTATAATTAACATTTAATTTTTAATTATATTAAAATTATATTTTATTAAATTGTTAAAAATTTAAGTTGCTTATAAATAATTTTATGTGTTTTTATAGTTAACTGATATTGTGTATAAAAGGTTTAAGTTATGAATGTTATATAATATAAAAAATTAATTTGTTTTCAATGTTTATTTGTTAGTTTTGATGTGAGAATAATGTTGCATAGTAGTTAATTTTTGCTTGATTGGTTAAGTGATATTGTGAAATTATTCTATGTTAATTTAATGTTATGAATGCTATATAATATAAAGAAAAATATTTCTAATATATTTTTAATGCATCTTTATATTTTATAAACAAACATCTAAAATAAAAATGTCATTGTAAAAAAAATACAACTTAATGAGTGAACATACATTTAAAGTTAAAAGTGAAATTATAAAACAAATTGTAAATTTATTTTATTTTTCTTCTATAAATATAATTTTTTTATTTGTCGTCCGCCTAGTAATGCCCACTTCTCCTTTTAATGAATGTTTTATTTTGCAATGGTTGATTTAGTGTTGTCATTGATCTATTTCCTACAGATATCAACGGTGCCCGCCATCCCATGATCGAGAATTGAAGGATTGCGAAATCACGGGCGGGCGCCATGTGTCCTATCTGGGGGATCAAATTTGAGCTATCGCTAACCAAATACCATTTGATCTGAGTCATTCCCCACCATCCCGCGATGGTGCTTGGGTTGATTGCGAAATCACGGGTGGGTGCCACATGTCTCATCCAATGAAGCGTAAAGAGTAAAGGAAACACTAACCGGCTTTAAATGTATTAAGGGGTGGATTACTAAGGTGTTCTCGAGACGCACATGTTCTAAATCGACGGATATGTTATAGTCTCACTAGAAAATCTTCTCGAAGGTTAACGACATGGCTGGTGACTGTGTTAAAGGAACGAGATCAACAACGCTTGCTATCCTGTGATCAGGGATTATAGGGATCACGATATCACGGGCAGGTGCCATGTGCCCTTCCTAAAGGATGAAATCTGTGTGACCATTGATGAGCTATCTCTTCAAGATTGACGGTGTCCGCCATCCTGTGATTAGGAATTTTGGGATCGCGATGTCATGAGTGCCTGCCACGTGTCTCATCCAATGAATCCTAAGGAGTGAAGAAAGCATTCGCCAGTTTTAAATGTATTACAGGGTGGATTACTAATGCACTTGTAAGATGCACGTGCTTTATTTCAATGTAGATGTTATGATTTTAAGGGAAAATCTGCTCAATAGTTAAAGGAAAGGACGGCGACCAATTTTTGAAGGAGGAGGATTTATGGTAAAAAGATCGACAGTGCCCGCCATCCCACGATGATAAATCAAAGGATTGTGATATCGCGGGAAACCACCACGTGGCATTCCTTCGCGGCGTATGACATAGTGGGCCCCTTTATTGTCGTGTTGGTGATTATGTCAGCTTGTTTTGAAGATGGTTGTCGATGATTTGATCAAACTGAAGGATCAACGGCTGAAATTTAGATATGTATCAAATTATGGTTGGAGTCATTCATGCAGCCCATGAATGATCTTTAATGGCGGATGAGACATCCACTGGCAGAATTTGATCGACATAAAATCAATTTACTCATCTCATTTGTATCACAAAGCATCCAAGTATTTCGTGAAAACAGTTTCAGAGCCAAAGGTGAAATTGCGAGCAGTGCTTCCAGAAATTGGAGTTTGTGCGAAAAAATCTGTGAGTTAATTTTCTCTGTTTCCCAGTCATTTTGCACCTAAATTTGGGAAAGGGGGGGTCTACTATGCTTGTCACTGAGTTCATTAAAATCTTTTGTTAGGGCTATTGTTTAATCATAAATTGTGAGGAATTGCGGTATTTTTACTCTGTAATTTCCTATCTCTGCTTAGTCATAGCCTCTTGAAGTGTAACATTGTAGTGAGGCCCTAGTTTGTCTAAAATGGTGCCAACCAAGCAGCACTCTGGCCACATTGAGTATTTGAAAAGAAACTTGTACGATGATTTCCTAGATCAATTTCCATTATCAACAAATGAAAGAAGGAAAGGTTTGGTGTTGATGCGAGGGAAAATCCTAGGGGAGGGGTTGGTGTGTAATAATTCCAACATTGTTGATGCTAGGGTTCCACTCACAGGCTTAGAAATGTTCAGATTATGGTATGGACATAGGAATTTGCCTCATCCTTTTTCAAATGGATGGATGTGTGACATGGGAAAGCTGGTTGTTCTAAATATGTTCCCTGATGTGGACTTACTTAGAGCAGTGGCCAAAAGATATGACCCTATCACACAGGTAATCAGAGATAATGATGGAGGGGTTCTATTAGAAATTAATAAAGATGTTATCCAACAGACTTTTGATTTGAGTGAGCCAAGTGATGACTTGGTTCCTATTAATCTTGAAGAAATGAAGCAGGAGTATACAAAATTGAAATCTCTTTTTAGGGTTAAGTTGCTTCCACCTCATCTGGTTAAGGCAAGGGGTTCACGATTTCACATTAGCCCTAGTGACCAAGAACCCTTCAGATTGAATTGTTTTGCAAAGCCTTTCCTGGCTACTTTCTATTCACTATGTCAGATTTTGGTTTTCAGCCCTGGTGCAGTAATGTCGATTGCATACATGTTCATGGTGGTGCAAATACAACACCCTAACTTCTCTGTAACATATGAATTTGCTTCTTTTTTGGTGGAGAGGATAGATGAAAGACTATTGAAGCCGCAGAATGGTGATACTGGTACTCAATTCTTTTGGTATTCCATGTTGATGCATATGTTCTTGTTTAGGAATGCTAATTTCTTTGTTGAGAAGATGAACTTAAGACAATCAGTTAATGGAGAAAGATTGCCAGTACAGATATGGGCTATAGATTTGTCCTGTGATAAGGAAAACACCAGTTATGTGCAATTTGATAATTGTTTTTCTGCAAGATTGAGGGCTAGATTGATGGTAAATGTACCTAGGATCCATGAGGAAGTGCATGATTTCCTTAGGCCAAAGGAGAAGAAACCAGAATTGAGGGTTTTATATAACTGGGGTGACATTATCCCATATCCAGTCAGCAATGTCCTGAGAATATATAGATTTCAAGGAACCCCTCACATACTGCCATACAATGTGCCACCAAGACTAGGGTTTGCAGAAGTTATGTGGCAGATGGGGTGTATTCATGAAGATAGTCTAACTAGAAAGGGGAAGGGAACATTATTCCTTGATTATACAGTAGTATCTGACTTTACATTTTCAAACGGAGGATGGACACATTTTGACAAATTCTTTGTTGATTACCATTTGAGATTTGGTCCAAGGAAACAACATGATCCTGAAGGTTTCTTTGCTCTTTTTAGAAAAAAAATAAAAGGTGGAAAATTTGCACATGAGTTTAATTTCTCTAAGGATTTGATCAGGAATGAATTTGATTTAAATAGACAAGAATTGAACAAGGAAAAGTGGATAGCTTATAGTAAGCTACTGGATATTGTGCATGAAATGGATCCGAAGTATGATCCATTGATGGAATTCACTCCATACCACAAGAGAATTGATTTTTTAATGAAGAATTTCAAGGAGATAATGGAGACCTTGACAACCAAAAAGATAAATTTAAGGGTAAGTGTGGATATGCAGGGACAAAGTGATATGCCAATTGAAACAAGGTCAGTATGTCAGCCTATAGAAAAGCGGCCCATCTATAGGAGGAAAAGGGATACTAGTAGTGATAAGGAAGAAGTAGACATAAAAGGGAAGAAAATAATGAAGGCACCTTCATGACCAGGCCCAAAATTCAAAGTACCTAGGGCTATCAAAATCATTGAATTAAAATCTTCACCAGAGCATAGTCCCCCATCACCACCACCTAAGCCAAGCCCTAAGAGGCAAAGAACTAATCACCTACCTGAGGATCTCACAGATGAAATTATTGTTACTGATCAAGATATACAGGTTGGTATGTCATCCCCTCCTAGGTCAGTTGAATTGGTTCTATCTGATTTGGATATGAAGGGTAAGAGTGTGCAGGATGCAAGAATGGAGGCTTGCAAGGAGTTCTTAGATGAAAATGTATTTGTAAAGACTCTTGTATTCTTGCAATTGGCATGGAGGATGAAATTTGAGGAATATCAAAATAAATGCAAGGAGAGAAGAGAACTAAGGCCTGATAGGTCAGATCAGGAGAATGATGAAGAAGTGAAAGCCGAACTAATGGAAGAGTTCAAAAACATCACTCCTGAAAAAGGAAGACAACTAGTGAATCAGGCTGGTGTTTTGATTTTTTCTAAATGGGACATCACAGATGCAATGGATTTCAATGCCATTATAAAGTCCAAGAATCATTTTTCAAGATTCTAAAGAAGAAGTTAAGGCAACATTACAAAACTATTCCTTCAGTGAAGAATATGAGACCTTGGCAATTTGGGCATTGGCTCCACAAGGAAGAAAGCCAGACATTGCTGATATTAATCCAAATTTCAAAGGAGGATTAATAATAAAGAGGGATTCAGAGACTACAACAACCGAAGCCACTAGTTTAACTATGAATGTGGCCAAGTTGGCCCAAAAGACTGTTGAAAGGGAGGAGGCTGAAAGAAAGAGCCTAATGGAGAAGTGTAACATTTTAATTGAAGAATAGTAAAATGTAACAGAAGAATGTTGAGCTGCAAACTGAAGTAGAAAGGTTCAAGAATAGACATACTGGGAAAACATCCAATACTCCAGGAACCAACACATCACCTCCCATAGCAGGGTCAATGCCTCATGCTTCTCCAAATGTTTCTACACCAGTGTCTCCCATTCAAAATCCTACTCTTACCCCTCCTCTAGAACAAGTTGATGAAGAAACAGAGTGCTCTATTGATCCAACAAAGAGGCAACTCATGCATAAAATTGATCAATTACAAACATCACTAAGGGTAAAAGAGGAGGGTTTTCTTTCAAAAGAAAAAGAAATTGTTACTATTGTTTTGGATCATTTAAATGAAAAGGTGGATAATAAATTTCCCTCTATACATTATTTGTATTCTTTGCTATTTGAAGCAATAAAGACTATTGATATGGATTAGGGGCTAGTGATTTCAATAATTCAAAATTGGATCCCTAGGGAAAATAATCTAGATGTTATGAATAAAGCCTCAAGGTTTGATGTAAATAACAGGCCCCAATCATTGAAGCCTACTTATATATTAGTTAAATCATTGCAAGGTTTTCAGACCTTACCAGATGGTCTAAGTAGGAAGATTAGGGAATTGGTAAATAACTTCAATGATTGGGGTAACACACTGTTACCTGATATAACTGATGAGCAGGGGGAAATCAGAACACTCCAACAATGGCAGGATCAAGCAAGTAAAGTCATTAATAATCAAATTAAAATAATTTGTGATGACTCAAATTATGATTTGTTGGTAAATTATATGGATAAGATTATTGGTACCGGCTCATTTTTGGAATCTTTTGAAAAAGATGCTAATCAGGTAGCGGTAAAGTATTTTCCTTATAGTACAAAGGTAAAAGAGGTGATTAATTTTGACTAGCCAACTAACGAAAAATACCAGAGGTGGGTGGCTAAGTATTTGAATGATGATGAGTAAAAAGAGTGGGCTACCGATAGGTGGCAAATCAGATGTTGTGATTACAACGTTTCCAATTTTATATGGATGACTTTCTTGGCATGGGTTTTGCGTGGTTTTTTGTTATTGCATCAACCTTCCTCTGCCGACATGATGAACGAGAATATGCTCCAGGATGATTGTTGTTGTAACAATTTTTGAACAAGAATATTTTCAAGGTGGTGGTTGTTGTAACAAATTTTGGAATATCACCAGGTGCTCCAATTGACTGGTGACAGGTGTACTTTCTGGCTCGTGCTTGTTTTCTCCTTCATTTTCTATAAGAATGATTTCAAGGCTAGAAGTATGGGTTAGCAATTTGATAATTTTTGTCGAGTCTAGGTGAAGTTGTAGAAGCGAATTGTAAAGTCCGATGGTTTTAGAGAAATGCAATTTAGGTTTTGAGTTCATAAATTTGTGTTACAGCATAGCAATTACTAGCATTTAAGTTGAAATAAAATTTAAGCTCATGTCTCTCTGTTGTACATGCATATTTGAACTTTGAATAAGATAACTAAGGGTTGTTTCATTCATCTCATTGTTTTGGTGTGTATGATTCCATTTTAGCTTTAATTCAAGGAGTTAATAAAATGCTTGAATAGGATTATAGGCGGATATCTTCTGTATAAGGATTTAATAAGTAGCGTCCTAGGTTCAGAATGCATGCTTGATGGGGGTGTAATGCAATGTTAATCACGGATCTTGCCAATGGCGATGTATTAAATCTGTTATAAACCTCTAGATGCTTATGAATTTGACTCCTGCAATGGATATATGGCGCTGATCTAAGTTGTAATTATTCATGTAGTTCAGTATTTTTTTGTCTTTGCCTAGAGCTTGCTACAAATTGCAAATCATTGACTATCTTATACAATGGATTGTGTTTAGTTATCTCATGCTCTAGATAGTTGATATTGTCTATGAACATCCAATTCTAGTTGATAGTATCTTATCGTGTTGAGCTATTAAGTGAGATCATGCGCTGTGTTAATGTTGTTTTGCATAATAATGGTCTTGAGGTTGTAAAGCACGTGGGATCACCCTCGAGGTCTTGAAAGGGAGCCCAAAGTGTAGAACTTTAAAGTCTCGTCGGTTAGTCCTAGGTCCTTGGTACCTTGATTGGAATTGGAAATTCCGTAGGTATA
The DNA here is from genome assembly GCA_007258455.2 of Sequoia sempervirens. Lineage (NCBI taxonomy): Eukaryota > Viridiplantae > Streptophyta > Pinopsida > Cupressales > Cupressaceae > Sequoia > Sequoia sempervirens. The sequence goes on from VDFB02205639.1 coordinate 8,473, forward strand.
TTAGAAGACAAACTGATTACATTGTAAAAGAACCAACATATACCGCGTCCAGCTACTAAGCAACCACCTCTACAACTGACTTTTTAATATTTTATGATCACATGAAACATAAAACGCACTAATTTCAAAGGTTGTTAACGCATCACTGTGAAATGTTTTGAATTTTTTGACCTTTCATTTAAAGTACGTATTAAGTGGGTATGTAATGGCATGAAAATTAAAAACATCATGAATTAATTATGTAACCACATAAGTCAAATATAATTCTATCAAGAAATTAATATCAAATAGATAATATAATCGCATAACTTATACATTTCAATGTCATTGATCTTCTTCTTCATCCAAATCTTTGTTTGTATCATCCGATCTATATTCGACATTGTAAGGATTGGTCATATCATCATCATCATCATCAATATCAGTTTCAATAATGTCATCATCCACATGGATGTCATCTTCATGAACATTAACTCCTACATCATCATCATCTAGTTCCTCTTCTTCGACATCTTCGTCAGGGACATCATCAACTAACCACATTATACTTTACCGGAATTCCTATTGGATCATGTCTAACAACAAATGACCAACTCGGTTTACCTACAACCTCTAAGTAAAATACCTGCTCATATTGGCTTGGAAGAACATAGGGCTTATTTCCAGCTCGCTTGATCAACCTTGTATTAACCATGGTAAATCCATTATCATGTTCAATAATAGTTCTCTCAAGATCATTTTCAGTCAATCGTAGCCTGTACCATAGGACGAAAAACAAAATTAATCTGAAGGACTTAAATTCACACTCAAGTATATCATCCAAAATCCCATAGTATCAATTTTTTGAGACTTCTAGATGTATGTCGCTTCTAGATGAAACATTAGTCACCTGAAAGACTGCAGTTATACCAAAATCACAAATTTTCTTCATGTCATCCAACATTTTGATTCAAAATTTACAACCATTGCACCACATAGCCTTGTGGTCTTCCTACAATATGTCAAACATGTAAAAATTATTGCAATATCATTGGTTGATAAACATAATATTTATTCTTGGCCAGAATGTATTACACCCGAAAAACAATCTCAAGATATATATACATCAATATGCTTGAAAATAATTAAATAATATGGGTGATTAATATATTTATACGTACCTTTTTATCTCTTAAACCATATGCTAAATCAATTTTCCTTTGTGTAACATTGAAATCTCCATTCGATGAGCTTCTTTAACCAATGGAAACCACACCTTCCCATGTTAATGCGCAACGGATTGTTGACATCGTTCAATCCATCATCATCAATCAAGATTGTTGGCGGCGATGCAAATGTAGTGCATCCACTCGATGTGTACGAAAAAAATTTGAAATTCACAAATGACCTATAATTAGTTAAATACCACAGTATACAACCTTAATTTATAATTGATGTATATTGAAGATTAAAACTTAAATAAGTACAATATACATAAAAACCATATGTAAAATGTATTCCAATTAATCTCCATGACCATCTTATAATTACCTCTCACTTTCCTCAATCTACCTTTCCCCATCAGGTACTCCCCTTGAATTTGTTAATGGAGTTGGGATCCCAAATGCGATCTACATGGATCTTTTTTGCAAACTTAAGAAGATATTCACTAATGTACACCATGGTCTGGTATACCATATATCCCTCCACCATATAACCCTCGGGGATGTGCTCTTTGTCTAGCAAATCCTTCAAAATTTCAAGTGCCTCAGCCATTCCATTGACCTTGTGTGTCTGAGGTCCACACAATTCAATCTCCCTCAACTTGGTGTGTAGGGTAGTGTTCTTATCCGTAGAAAATGTGAAGGTACACACTTTTCATTTTCACACATTAGGCGAGGGTTTCTCTTCCAATAATTTATATCTTCTTTAGGGATTTCTTTAGATGATAGCCATCTACAAGTGATTCAAGGTGCAAATATATTAACGATATTTAACAAAAATATACAGTATATTACATAACAAAGTAAAACAAATGGCGATTATAAGATGTATACATGGAATTGAACAAATCTCGCTACTTACCTCATTTATTTTTCAAGATCATATATAACTTGCTTGACATTGTTGTCAAAGTTGTTTAGGAGGGATAGAGGTAGAATGTATTGCAACAATTATAAAATGATCTTTTCATTATTTTTCCAAAATTAGTAAACACAATACACTAAAAAGTACATGCATTATACAAGTGTATAATATACCAGAATAATTACCTTAATGAAGGTATGCCAATCATGCGTTTTCATCCCTGACCCAAATTCACCTTTCTTTGTTATTATGTGAACATGTTAGCAACAAAATCCTTGTAAATCCGAATTTTTTGTTTGACTTCTTTTATAGCATTGCTTTGTTGCTCACATTAATAACCAAGGAAGGGCACTTATATTAATTTGGTCTCCATCACTATTTAATTGAATGACATTTTTCATTGCATGATTGGCTTCCTCAATGTCACTACAAATTTTGACAATTTTTTCTTTGTCATGCCTTCCATCCAATATTTTTCATAATATTTATGTTATATTCTTTCTGATATGCATTTTATAAAACAAATGCACAATTTGTAGCTGCTCATAGTAGGGCAACCTACTAAATTATGGGATAACTTTTGGTCCTAGGCCCAGGCCATTAATTCCTTGACCTTCATGAAACATATAAGTTAAACAAATTAGCTTAGCAGTAATCAGTATTTGTCAATTTTAACATGAGTAAACTACAACACAATATAAAATATAAATTCAAAATTATATCATATATGATAGATAAACAATTTGATCCACAATGTATAACCTTGTGATTAATTAAATTTATATTCCAACTTTCCATAGGCGAGGTGACATTCTTAAGTGGTTTGATGTAGTCTCCTCTTTCCCATTGAAATATGTTTTCAATAGTTTGATACTTATGATTTCTATGGAGGAAGTGCCTATACTCATCAAACACATACTTTCCTAAACTTTTTGAACGACAAGATTTAATCTTTGGACCACAAATTGGACATGTAAATATTCCCTTTGTTTGAAGACCTACGAGATCATATATAATTGGATTAAATATGTCGAATTTTATAATTATATATAATGAATAGATTATTTTGGCTCATTTCATGATATCTACTTCATCAAATTAAATATTGTTAAAAGTGTAGTCAAGCGTTATAACATACCACAAAAATGTGTTAGCCACAGGGCATCATGAATTGTCCATACAAGCATTGCATGGAATTGAAATTGTATTTGTCCTATTGGTCTAGAGACGTCATACATAGTGGCGCCATTCCATAACTTTAGTAACTCATCGATAAGAGGCTCGATATATACATTCATATCTTTAACTTGGTACTTACCTAGTTGAATGAACATAAACATTACATAATTATTATAACCATTTTACTGCAATATGTATAAATTAATGTACATGACTATTGAATGAAAAAAATATAAGTCATTATGCAACAAATAAGACAAATGAGATGCTACTACGTTAAAAAAAATTGATGTAAACAAAATGCACGGAATAATCGTGACAATATTATGTCCCTCTTTATTGACATCCATGGAGGAATGTTATTGTTGATAACAAAAGCTTGGCCACCGAGGTAAATAGATCTCGACTCTCCAAATGGATTGACAAATGCTGCTCCCAATGAAAACTACGAGGATTAGGGTTCTTCTTTAAATTATTGTGTCATTTTTTCCTCATGTCCCTAAAATTTTAGAACCATCCGCCGCATTCAAAATTGTCATCTCCCACTTCTATTTTGTGCATGGTAATCCATCAATTCGCTAAGCTTCGCACCCTAAATGTCGTTGCATACATGGAATAATGGGAATATAATGAAGAACCTTGCGAGGCACCTTTTGTTAGTTGATCTATTTGATATCACGATATGACATTTTGGCATTTTGTTGCAAATTCATGTTGTTTATGATATATAATATGATCATTGGGACATGCATCTATTGCTTGATACTCCATTCTGATATCTTTTATAATGGCACATAAATCTCAGTATGAGCGAGGTAAAATATTTGATGGTGGTAACAAAAATTCACCAATCAATCTACAACAAAAGATAATTTGTTCATATAAAGAATATTAATGGTACATATTTCATCTTTTATTTACTAGTGATGAACTAACAACGGAATTAAAATAGATGAAAAAAAATGACATATATGACATACCTTAACATCTGTGAGATTGCTATGTTTGATAAATCATTCATAACCTTCAAGTTCAACAGCAACAATACATTAGAGAGAAGAGTTATTTTAGAGCCTTCATAAAGGGGCTTGTATGCCTTGTCAAGTACAGGTAAATCATGAACATCATCAAAGTCAACTTGATCATCATGATCAGCTCTGCCACTAAATGTGGCATGGATCAATGTATTTGTACCATCATCTTCAACTGTGTTTTCTGGTGCATGATAATCTTCTTCCATAGAATCATTAACTTCATCTTCGATATTCACAACTCCATGTTCATCCGCTTGCAAAACCACATTCTCTAGGCCGTGATAATCCATATCATCTACCCTAGGGAGCCCCACCTTTATAATAATGATATACACAAATAAACCATGATCATGATCAAGTGATTATATATATATATAAAATGTTAAAACAATATAAACATTTACAAATTCAATCAATATAAACACATATAATGAACAACTTACCAATGCATGATAATCATACCCCCTTCAACGTGCCCATGTTGCCTACAATGTTTCTCAGCTGTTGTGATTAAAATTCATCTCGTCTTTAAGCCCTTGCAATTATTGTAAGGACAATAACATTTCCCATCACCCTTTCTTTTCAATCTAGCCCACAATCTATCAAGTGTCTCTTCATTTTGTTCTGGACTAATATTATCTGACATGATTTTTCTTTACCAAGCTTGACTATTTAGATCTTCAAAAAATATCAAGCTCACACTCCAATAATTTTTATTCATAGACAGGTAACAAAATCTAATAATTCTGATATTTTACACCAAAAAAATTTGGCATGCAACCACCCCTGCAAAAGAGAAGATAGTCTGAAGTTAATGACCCCAAAAACCACTTTCAAATGCTAATTCCAAAACTTATTAAATTCTGATTTTAATATGATTTCCAACCGTTAAGACTCCTAAAATTAGAATATTGAACTTGATCACAAGCTTCCTACAACAATGGAGGTAGTGAGCTAGTAAGAGCAAGTGACCCATTCCTAAGGAGCAACAAATTGAGGAATCATCATTGCTAATGTCAATACAAATTTATCCTTTTAGTTAAAGATGCAATGTGTCACTTCTTATGACAATTTTATCCCTAGGGCCCTCAACATTGAGAGATCCCTAATAAAAAACAACAAAAGCATTGGTAAGAGCATGATTAGGGTACAAAACCTAGGCCTTCGTAGAAACATAAACAATAAATATAGCGGATTAGTGAGGTTGCAATACTAGAAAGATTGAGACATTGTAGGTAATAACAAAATCTTGCAATCTAAGATTGTAGCCAATAACAAGCACACTATGTACCTTAGTGACATTTGTTAATGCAATCTACGGTAAGAAGAATGATAGTCACTTGAGATGTGACAGTCAAAAAGAGGCTGAGCAGTGACAAGATAATAAAGCTTAAACCTTTCATAGTAAAGTGGAGATTTTAACAGTGAGTTTCATTACCCCATTGTTGACCTTAAGGGTTTTTCAAATACTTTTGGTAGTGTTAGACAAGG
>VDFB02205642.1:0-16097 GCA_007258455.2 Sequoia sempervirens
ATAAAATGAATGATAAAATGAGCATGAATGATAAAATGATAAATGAACCCTGAATGGATAGAATGAATCAAATGTCCAAATGTCCTCCACAAAGACTCAAAACTATACGACAACCGTTAATGCGTTCAGTCAGCCTTGCAAAATACTGATGTGAATCCAATATGCAGATATATGCAATGATCTAATGAATATGCAACTATATGCAACTAACCAGTTTGTTGAGCCTTTTAGAAGCCTTCTTGAATCATCATAGAACATTTTGAAATGTTGGAAGTATGTACAAGCATCAGAGGGGAAATTAGCGCCAATGATGACCAGAGTACAACTTTCATGAATTTTTGATATAGCAAGCGAACACAAACATCGAGGTATAATTGAACCAAGATGACCTGAGCATTTCTTGCATAAATAGACAAAGATTAACCACCTTTCTAATGCAAATGTGGAATTTTCATCGATGATATTTCTTTGATCGTCATGTCATGTGACATATTTGCATCAAATTGGCTGTTAACCTCAAGACAGCAGACAAAGAAAAATCATTCTCGTTCCTTGCCACTCTAGTTCAGTACATCATTGAGTGTGCTCCAGAGTAATGATATCAAAAATCAAAAAACTTTTGGTCAAACATGTAATACTATTATTTCATACATTATTCAGATATTTGGATCATCCAATAGACAATAATATGATATCTTGCTGAAAAGTGTGTCATGATTGGATAGAGTTGTTGCGTGAGTGTGTTGTTTGTTTGCATGATCAGATCCTACGTCATGATCCTACGTCATGGTCTAGCTATTTTGGTATGCTCTGAAAGTTAAGTGCCCCCAGTTGAGTTTTTGCCCCATTTATTGACACAACTTGTGGAAAGGAATATGTACAAATGATCAAGCCATGGTAAGACGTTTTAACCCTCTAGGCAAATGGCGGCAAGATGATGCGATTAATGACCCTAAGATGTGAAAAAGATGCGGAAAAAGGGAAGCTTTGAAAAGACAAAGTGCAAAACAGGAACTAATAAATGGAGAGGTACAGATAGCGTCTGTTTGCCAGATTTTCACTATCTGTATTTATTGCATTTTTTTCTGATTTCTTTTTTATTTTTTTGTATTTGCTGTCAATAGACTGCCTGTTTGCCAGGTTTTCACCCTATGACATTCTCTTTTGATTTTTTTTGTATTTTTCTGTCAATAGACTACCTGTTTGCCAGGTTTTCACCCTATGACATTCTCTTTTGATTTTTTTTTTGTATTTTGCTATCAATAGACTGCCTGTTTGCCAGGTTTGCACCCTATGACATTCTCTTTTGATTTTTTTGTATTTTGCTGTCAATAGACTGCCTGTTTGCCAGGTTTTCACCCTATGACATTCTCTTTTGATTTTTTGTATTTCTTTAGGACTTTTTCTGTTGTTTTTGGATTTCTTTAGAACTTTTTTTGCTATTTTTGGATTTTTTTCAAGACTTTTTCTGCTGTTTTTGGATTTCTTCAGGACTTTTTCTACTGTTATTGGATTTTTTTAGGACTTTTTCTGCTATTTTTGGATTTCTTCAGGACTTTTTCTGACTTAAACATAGTACTTCTTAAGATGTATACTGTTGATGGGTTCATCAAATAGGTCTCCTTCTGGCGTTGATAACTTGTATGCTCCTGAACTGTAAACTGCAATAACCACATAGGGGCCTAACCAATTTGGTTCAAACTTTCCCTTCTTTTCTCTGTCTTGTTGATTGTGTGGGTTCTCTTTCAGAACGAGATCACTCACCTAAAAGGTACGTGGCTTTACTTTGTGATTATAGCTATGAGACATCATCTGTTGGTACGCTTTCAAATGATCTGCTGCTCTCTGTCTCTTTTCATCTAAAAGTTCTAACTCTTGGAGTCGGGAAACTTTGTATTCCTCATCTGTTATGAGACCTTTCAGTGATACTCTTAATGAAGTTATTTCTACCTCTAAAGGCAATATGGCTTCTGCTCCATAGACAAGGGCAAAAGGTGTCACTCCTGTCGGCGTTCGACACTTGTTCTATAAGCCCATAAGGCGGGATTGAGTTGAACATGCCAATCCTTCCTTGAGTCATTGACAGTCTTCTTCAAGATCTTTAGTATAGTCTTGTTTGAGGCCTCTGCTTGGCCATTCCCTTGAGGATAGTAAGGCGTGGAATATCTGTGCTGAATATAGAATCTTTCACAAAGTTCATCGACATCCTGATTCTTGAAAGGGCGACCATTATCCGTAATAATGGCATTAGGAATACCATATCGACAAATAATGTAGTTGAGTATGAAGGATGAGATTTGTTTTCCAGTGACTTTAGAGAGAGGTACTGCCTCAATCCACTTAGTGAAATATTTTGTCGCTGTGATAATGAACTTATGCCCATTTGAAGAGGAAGGATGAATTTTACCCACTAGATCTAACCCCCATTGAGAGAATGGCCAGGTGGGTGTAAACGAATGAAGTTCTTGTGTAGGAGCATGAATAAGATTCCCATGAATCTGACATTTTGAGCATGTTTTAACAAAAGTGAATGATTCCCTTTCCATTGTAGGCCAGTAGTAACCCATTCTAATCAATTTCTTGGATAAGGTTAGTCCACTCGAATGAGTACCACAAATGCCCCCATGAACTTCTTGTAAAGCTTTGTCAGATTCGTCATGTTCAAGACATCGAAGTAAAGTACCATCAAGACCATAGTGATAAAGGGTATCAGCAATAAGGGTATATCGAGAGGATTGTCGGATAAAGTTACGTTTTTGGTTGCGGGATAAGTCAGGCAGTAAAGTATCATCTTTTAGGTAGGCATAAATCTTACCATACCAAGGTGAATCGGATCCTACCAAGTGGCAGATAATTTGGCTTTCAGGTGTATCATAGGCAGGTGTAAATAATTGTTCCACTAGAAATTCATAGCGAGTCTATTTTTCTGGGAGTTGTATCAATGAGGCAATCGTAGCCATAGCGTCAGCCGCCTTGTTGTCAACCCTTGGAATTTGTGTGAACTGAATGTCCACAAAGTACTTCTTGAAGTCATCAATCATCTTCTTGTATGGAAACAACTTGTCACCTTTAGTCTGATAATCATCATTGATTTGATTAATAACTAGTTGTGAATCACCATAAACTTGTAGTTCCGTAATCCTCCATTCCAATGCTATTTTCAGTCCAGTGATTAGTGCTTCATATTCGGCTATGTTATTGGTGCATGGAAACATTAGCCTATATGACCGAGGAATGGTATGTCCTTGAGGGGTGATGAAGAGAATGCCTACCCCTGATCCATGTTGAGTAAAGAACCATCGAAGTATAAGGACCTTAGCTGCTTAGAGTCTGTCGTGAAAACATCAGCATCCAGAAACTCAATGTGTAAGGGGTGCTCTGTTTGGGGACGAGCATCTGCTAGTTGATCCGCAATAACTTGTCCTTTGATCACTTTGTGATCAACATAGTGGATGTCGAACTCACTCAAAATCATGACCCATTTTGCTAACCTCCCTGTTAGCGATGCTTTGCTTAGTAGATACTTGAGTGGATCAATTTTTGAAACTAGATTGATTGTATGAGTTAGCATGTAATGTCATAATTTATGTGAAGCAAAGACTACTACTAAACAAGCCTTCTCAATAAAAGTGTAGTTAAGCTCGTGACTTGTCAGTGTTTTGCTAATGTAATAGATTGTGTGTTCTTTCCCTTCTTGATCTTCTTGTGCTAATAATGCTCCCAAGGATGTCTCGGTTGCAGCAATATACAGGATCAATGGTTTGTCTGGATTTGGTGGTACTAGAACTGGTGGGTTCATCAGGTACTGCTTGATTTGTTGAAATTCCATTTCACATTTATCATCCCATCTAAAAGGAACATTCTTATGTAGGAGATGTGTGAACGGTAGACTTTTGTTGGCCAATTGTGCAATGAATCTTCTGATAGACTGAAGTCGCCCTTGTAATGATCTCAATTGACTAATATACTTTGGGGGAGGCATCTCCATGATTGCTCGAACTTTAGCAGGATCTACTTCAATTCCCTTTTCTAAAACAATATATCCTAGCAGCTTTCCGGATGTGACCCCAAAAACACATTTCTTAGGGTTTAGGCGAACTTTGAATTTTTCCAATCTGGTAAATATTTTAGACAGTATCTCCAAGTGTCCTTCTCTGGTGTATGATTTTTCCAATATGTCATCTACATAATCTTCCATGAATGTGTGCATCATGTCGTGAAAGATTGTAGTCATAGCCCTTTGATAAGTAGCTCCAGCATTCTTTAAGCCGAAAGGCATGACATTCCAATAATATGTTCCCCACGGACAAGTGAAAGTTGTTTTCTCTTGGTCTTCTGGTGTAATTTTGATTTGGTTGTAACCAGAGAAACCATCCATTAATGAGTACATGGCGTGGCCAGCTGTTAGATCAACTATATTGTCAATACTTGGAAGTAGAAAGTCATCCTTTGGACAATCTTTGTTAAGATCTCTGAAATCATTGCATGCTCTTACACGTTTGTCTGGTTTTGCTACTGGTACAATATTGGAGATCCATTCTGCATAGGCAATTGATCTTATAAAGCCTACATCAAGGAGCTTCTTGAGTTCTTCCTTAACTAGTAGTGCTACATGAGGATTCATCTTTCTGAGTTTTTGTTTCACTGGCTTAGCTCCTGGTTTGATAGACAAATGATGCATAATGAGATCAGGATCAAGGCCTGGCATATCTGCATATGACCAAGCAAAATTAACTTGATTTTCTTTAAGAAAGTTCATGAACTCTGGGATTTCTTTTTCTGTCATTGATTCAGCTAGCTGCAAAATCCTTGGATTATCTGTAGTTGCAATTTTAATTTCCTTTGTAGGCTCAATCAAGATGGGCGATCGCTCATGATAGTGCTCCGGGAGAGTGTCAAGAGTCCCATCAGGTGGTGCCTTAAAAAGGTTTTCACCCTCTGATATGCTCTTTATTTTATCTTTTTCTTGATCTAGTACTGCCAAATTCTGGTTTTCACCACTAGATCATTTTTCTTTATTTTCATTTTTGCAGCTAGGAGACTTGACACTCTCCTGATTAAAGACTTCATACCGAAAATCGCCAGTGGAACAATCATTTACGTTGTCTGCGGAAAGGAAGTTTATGATAGCTTTGTCATTTGGAAAAATAGGTATATCAATAGGTTCAGTTAGATCCCAGTTAATGAGATCAGGATGGATTAATGGTAGGACATCATCTGGTCGTGTGAAATCAGCGATGGTTAGGGTCAAGACAGAGTTATCGGTAGGATCTAAGGTATGAGGTAGGTCAATGATGGTACTATTCTCCTGATAGTCTTGTTCATTAAAATCTGACTCAGTATCACTAGACTCATAGTTGCTTTGTGGTTCAGATTCTTGTTGTTGGGACCCTGAACCTTCTCCTTTGATTAAAGCGGGCGTAAACTTGTGTATGACATCTACCTCTTTGTCCCTCCAAAATTCATTATTGTGGATGGTATCCCATTCATATTCAGCAGAATCGGTATCAGAATTATTTTCTATGCAATTCAGGATTGATGCCAAACATGTCTCTTTCTTATCGGAACCTTCTTGTAGTGTGAAAACATTACCTTGTGATTGTTTAGATTGGGTAGCATCGTAGCCTATTCCAGTTTTATCATATGCAGCAAGCCCTGGAAGACGGATAGGCTCAACTACGCCTTCTTTTCTTTTTCCAAGAGGACCGTTGTCATATCCCATCTTTTGCATGATGGAATATCCTTTTCCATATTGATATGTTGGTAAGGTAACATTTAGAACTGTTTCCTCTTCATCCTTATAGAGCCAATCCAAAATTGTTGTATCCTCAGGATCTCCCATGGGAAACTTTTCTTTGATAAATTGTCCATTGAACTTGGTAGTGGGCTCTGTTTGTGTTTGTGTTGATGTTGATGCTGCTGATATCTGTTGTTGTGTAATAGAAGGCTTTCCATGTGATCTAGGAGATGTAGGTAGATTAGCAAGACAAAGGGAATATTCCCCAACTCCACTTTCCTTGAACTATAGTTTCTTGTCAAAGCTTTTGGCTAATTGACTGATTTGTGTATCATGCTTAGGAGAAGTATTAGCAAGTGCTTCTCGATTATTGGGAACCAAAGTATCCTGATGAGCTTTGACATTAGCACAAGTTTGGGTGTTTGAATTATCAGCTAGTATAGTGATTTCCTGTCCATCATATGGAAACTTAAGACATTGATGGTAAGTGGATGGAATAGATTTCATTTCATGGATCCAAGGACGACCCAACAAGATATTGTATGCAAGATCTCGATCTAAAACTTGACAAAAGGTATTTTTGATAACAGGTCCCACTCTGATTGGTAGCATGATTAGACCTTTGGACGTTCTTTCCTCATCATCATAGGCTTTTATAGTAATCTTCCTTCTAGGATCAATGGAGTCTTCTGCAAATCCTAATGCTTGAACCACCTTCAAGGTACATATATTTAGACCAGCCCCTCCATCTATTAGAACATGTTTAACACGGAATTTATGGATCATGACCTCTAAGTATAATGATGAATTGTGGGGATGAGTCATGGAAATATCGTCTTTGTCTGAAAATGAGAGACACGTAGGTGAGGAAAAATGTCCTACCATGGCTTGAAATTGGTTCACATCCAAATCCGTGGATACAGTCGTCTCAAAAAGGGCTTTTTCTAAAATTTCCTTGTGTGCAAGGGAAATCTTCAGGAGTTCTAAAATGGAGATTTGAGCCAGAGTTTTTTGAAGTTGGTTAACTAAGTCATATTGATGTTGAGGGAAGGTCTCAGTGGATTTTGAAGAGGTACCCTTTAAGATAACTTTAGCTTGGGCTCTCGTTGTGACATTCACTTGTCCATTGTCCACTTTCTCTTTGATTTTTATAACGTTGACTCGCTCATTGTCTGTATAGAGGTGACGGATTACATTGTCATCAATTTGGTTCACATTTTTGTCAGAAAATTCTCCCTTTTGATAATTTGGTAGAGGATTTCGAAATGCTTGGTGATCTTCATTGGATTTTTGTTGTCCTTCTACTGTGATAATTCCCTTGTCAATTATATCTTGAATAGCATGTTTCAAACCTTGACATTTGTTTGTATGATAACCTCTGCACCTATGGTAGTCACAAAAATAGGCCTCATTCCATGATGGAGGTTTTACACTAGGTTTGTAATTACGTTGCGGTGGTAACATAAGGACATTCTTTTCCATAACCTCTTTGAAAGCAGATTCTAAGGATTGTCCTAGTGAAGTGAAAGTTCTTCTATTGGAGAAGAATGGAAAGCGTTGTGGTTTCGTGTTTGAGGTATTCCCTAAAGTGTTGTTGTTGTTGTTCCCCCAGTAGTTTTGGTTGTTGGCAGTCCCCTGATTGTTGTTCATTGAAGGGGGATGATTGTTTCCTAGATTTACGACTGAATTGACATTGTTGTAATTATTGTTACAAGGAGTGCTCAGGACAAATGGCCTAGTCATGATATGATTTGCATCTACAACACCATCATTTACAACGTTCTTGTTGCAGGTCCAAAATTTAGACTTGTCTTGATTGTTGTAATGGTTAGATGAGCTAGGGTTGTCCCTATCAAGTTTTATTTTCCCTCTTTTGACCAAATCACTTTCAATGGTGATGGCATCCTCAATCAATTTCTCGAAGGAAGGTGGACAATGTAGATTTAAACGATAGCTCATTTCTGAGTTGAGGCTATTGATGAAAGTAACCATTTTCTCCTTTTCAAGAACAGGTCATGGGTACCTAGCGAACATTCTCCTCCATCTTTGAAGAAAGGTAGTGAAAGATTCACCGGGTTTTTGTGCAACTTTGCAAAGATCAATCATGGTGATTTGGTGTTGAATGTTGTAGGCGTATTGTGTTATGAACAAATTGATCAATTCCTCAAATGTTCGAACAGGAGGTGTAATCTTAGATAACCATTCCATAGAGTTGACTAAAAGGATTTGAGGAAATAATCACAATAAATAAGTATCCTCGTGGGAAAATTCCAATGTCATGTTTTGAAAGTCTCTAACGTGGTCAATTGGGTCTGATTTCCCATTATAACAATCAAATTTGGGAATTTCACAGTGTTTAGGAAATGGAATCATGTTGAGACTTCTATCAAAAGGATAAGGACATATGTCATCCAAAGTATATTTCTTGGTTGTGGTTCCCCCCCATAATTCTTTGATTGTTCCCTACATTTCTTTAAACTCTTTTTTAAAGAAAGCAAAATCAGATAGGGATGGTTCTTCTTCCTTGCTTTTTAATTTCTCAGTATCAAAGTCTTTAGGAAATTTAGCTCCTTGATCTGCCAAGAAAAGAAAGTACTTCTCTTTGTCATGTTGTATAATCTGTTCAAGGATCTTAAGAAACTTGGGATTTTGTTCTGCTTCTTTAAGTTGAAGTTCTTCCTCTTGATCATCATCACTATCTATGGGAGTTTTGTTCATGTTTTTGTTCTTAAGCAACGAATCTTCCTCTCTATTAGCCATATTGTCGTCACTGAAAAGGGGATTGCGACTTACACTAAAAAGAGGACTATCACGTTCACCTTCTTCTTGAATGTTGTGTGCAGGAGTTTCTTATTGAGATGTTTGTCCTAGCTTGTTGTGTTGAGATCTTGTAAAAACAGGCATATGTAAGAAATCCTTGGATATGATCAAAGGTCACTGAAGGATTTGATTAGGACGCGTTGAATATTCAATTGAAGGTTGTGGTATATTCTCAAACTCAAGAGGTTGATTAAGATTGTGACGTTGAGACAATGCTAGTCTTTGATAATAAGTTTGTGTAGCCAAAGGTTCTACAGCATAATCGTTGGTGAATCCCCTAATGTAGTCTTGGTATCTATGGAGGAATGTGCGATAATGGAGCAAGACGTCTCGACTCTTATACAGGAATTCTCTACGATCTAAAGTCTTTTTGTAACTTAAGTTTGTTTTGGGCTTCTTGATCCTATTGAAAACTGATTTCTTGGTGAACTTGGTTGATTTCCACTTTCTTAACACAGGAGTAAAATCTCAAAGATTTGGGTCTGTGACAGAAACCTAAAAGCACTATTATGTTTCCTAAATGCGCGGCAGAAAAAGGTAAATGCGCTGGAGAAAGAGCCAAATGCGCTGCAGAATACCTTAGATGCGCAAAAATAGAGCACATATGCGCAGCAGAATACCCTAAATGCACCAAAACAGAACACAGATGCGCCAAAACAGAGTTTAAATGCGCTGCAATTTTTCCTAGATGCGCTAAAATAGTTTTTCTAAGGACAGTTTTTGACCAGTTTTCAGCTGAAATTTAACATGTTGGTTTTTGGATGATCCTTTATCTGAATTAATGTTTTTGAAAGCACAGCAAACAATCTGATTTAAGTTGATTCGTAACCAAGCACAGAATAAGACAAGCACAACCTAGGTTAGGCCAGGACAATATCCGCTAGACTCCACGTGGGTTTCCCCAACCGCATATCAGTAGCGTGTGAATCCAGAAGCTTGGCTGCACGGGCTCCCCATTACAATGCACTCTCTTCTCAAGCAAACCAAGCTTCCAACCCCCATGAAACTCCCATGGCGAGCTGATCACCTCTACTACGGACTGCGAAAGTGTGGAAGGCTTCACACCGATCGGTGCTGGACTAGTAGATAGAAGGTTTTTGGCTTTCTAAACAATGGTTTTTAGTTCGGGACCCCTGTTCGAGTGGCCATATATGGGGCAAGAGATTAATCACCATTAAGGTGGCACTCCAGCCTGAAGAGGTTAAGCTCAACAGGGTTTAAGGGAGTACAACTCCATCCGTATGACACATCCGCACACACAACCTTAGGTTTTCTCTTAAGATTTACATTTATATACCAGTTGGGGGTAGCTTGGCCTTAGCTCCGTTGCCGGTTTGAGTTGTCCCTTAAGGTGAGTACTTTTTCCCTTAAGGCAGGCCCAATTTCTAGAGTCAATAACTATTTCTCTTGCACCTAGGATCGCACAAGTGCGCAAGGGGAGAGGATACTTCAATTATTGAGTCAGGGTTACACAGGGAAAAGTAGGTCTAGTTTTCTGATCACCTAGTTTGCACAGGGTGAGAGCATAATCACCTACCACTTTCAAGCACAGTCAATAAGAGTAAACAAGTTCATTTTAGATGTACCAAAATCAAAAGTGATTTAATCTAAGTGAAGATTTTGCTTCACAACAGACATGGGATTCTTTTTAACTGCATGATAAAGGTGTGGTGGCTACCCTAGATTGATTCATTTTAAATTCAGCAAGAAAATGAAAGAAATTCTGTCTGCGGAAGGCGTCAGACTCAGAATCTTGGTTACAATTCAGATGTGAAGCTCTGTCCCCCGGATGCGTAGAAACAGGGACCAGATGCGCAACTATGTTACCCAAATGCGCTAAAACAGAATAGAAATGGGCCGCTCTGTTACCCAGATGCGCAAAAATAGAATCTAGATGTGCTATTCTAAATGCAAAAAAAAAAAAAAGATTTTCTAAAACATAGTAAAATGCGCTAAAAAAAGTCCTATATGCGCTAACTAAACCAGTAAATGTGCTGCAGAAAGTGATGGATGCGCTACTCTGTTTCCCGGATGCGCCGCAGAAATTCCCAGATGCGCTGAAATAGTCTTCAAATGCGCCGAAATACTTGGAAAAATATTTTTTTCCGAATCTTCCCGATGCGTTGCCGAATGTCAGAAAACCTGTAAGCAAACCTGCAAGAAAAACCTACAAGAAAGAAGTCTAAAATAGGGGCATAGGCCCCACGGTGGGCGCCATTTAATGTGTGTATGAAAAATAAGTGCGTAAATGAATTAAAAATAACTGTTCAAACACACCAATAGAACATTATATCAAAGCAAAATATAAAGAGTAAAGAATTGCAAACTCAGTATCCTACTTCCATTGTCATCCTATTGTCCTCTATCTTTAGTGTTTTTGTCAATTCCAACTTTGTGTTCTCAGATTGTAGGCTAGGCTCAACAAACTGTCTTCCTAAAGAATGAGATTTTGCTATGATGTAGATGCAATATTAAGCTATGATGATGATTTGAGCTTGAAATAAAGATGATGCTATGAGATTAAAATGCTAAATGAACTAAATGCCTGAACTCTACTTAATTGCCTATTACCAATTCTTGGATTCACACAGGTATTTATAGAGTTTTTCGAATGATTTTGATTGGCTATCTCGATTGACGGTTGTGATAATTCCTGGCAGATCGAACGGTTGAAGAAAGATGAAATTGAAAAGAAAATAGAAGAAACCTAAAACCAGATTTTTCTATTTTATTATGAAAGAGGAAAAAGAAGAGAAGATAAGAAATTATCTTTCTTTAAAAAAATAAAAGAAAGATTTAAAGCTGATAAATAATTAATTAAAAAAAATCAATTATTTATTTGTGGAGGATATTCAGCTTTTCTTAATTAAATAAAATATTTAATTAAGCTTTTAAAAGCAGAAGAAAGCTTGTGATAAGAAAAGAGCTTTAATCATGTTTTATTGAAAAAAGCAGAATATCTCATAATTAAATAAAATATTTAATTATGATATGAGAAGATTGCACAATTAGGTTAAAATACCTAATTTTGATTTAGAAAGAAAGCATAAGATATTTTTAATTAAATAAGATCTATTTAATTAAATCACTTTTATGAAATTAATTAAATGAAACATTTAATTAATTAGAAGAAGAATTAAAAATAGAAGAAAGAGAAATATTTAAATTTAATTAAATCAAAAGATTTAATTTAAATTCAAACAGTTGATAATTAATTTAAATAAATAGAATGTATTTATTTAATTAATTAAGTGGATATGAAAATAATTAAATAAAATAAATTTATTTAATTATGGAAGAGAAATAAGATGAATGAACAATATAATTAAATTAATTAAATTTAATCATATGTAGAGGACTTTAGAAAAATTAATTAAATAATAAATATTTAATTAATTGCCAGGATTATAGACATGACCATTTTTATGTGATACACCAATGCCATTAGAGGGACATACGCGGAAGTGGGGTAAGATAACTTGTCAACCATTTGTCAACCCACTCGACTCACAATCATTCCAGGCTTGCATTGTACATGAAGAACAAAAGCATGCCATCTTATGTGTATCAATACTCCATGAACCTGCATTTGAGCTAAGGAAAGAGTGCAACTCACTCGATCCTGTTAGTGTACAAAAATCTTCATATGGTGCAATGTTAGTATCATCCATCAACCAAAAAAATCTATGAACTAAAGGCGTACCTTCATTACCTGGACCCATGAAAGAATTACACCACTCGACAATTGATCTTGCATTTGTCAACTGTGCACTGTCTTGATACTTTAACTCTTCTCATGCTAATGCTCTTTTCATGCATGATCCTGCACCATCATGCTCCCCCTTTCCATGTCCGGCTTCACAAAAGTTCCACATATGTTGAACACATGTAGTGAGATGCATCCTGCACAACTAGTAGAACATGCGCACATTCTTGAACGGTGCTGCATAGTTGTCTGGCCATATTATATGCCGACCGTATGATATGCCCCTCTGAGCCAAATGATTGTAGAACATCTGGAAGCAACCTTGCATGAAATCTAGAGAATTTGTGTGATCATCACTAATATAAAAGTGATACTCCCTCAATACCTTCCTTTGGTCCTCTGTACTATCAGCTACATGTATGAATGCTATGTGCACAAATATCGAAACCTGTGTGGAGTTGTAATACTATGAATGCACCTCACGCTGTGGCTATAGAGTGTAGTTCTCTACAAAGTAAACCACTGATACTATGCTACCAAGTGGAAAGGTTTCCTTGCATAGCTTGAATTGCGTGTCTAGCCATCGGGCTCTATGGGTATGCCTTGCATACTCATACACTAGATTCTCACGAAACATGGACATGAACTGATACATTGGAATTTTCTGAATAACCAACTCACACCTTTTTGCTTCAGACCCATCTTTTGTACCATATGCCACTATTTTATACTTCACAAACTCTACTAGTTTTTGTCCCACCTCATATGTGCTTTCCATATGTTGACATACTAGCATTCGTTGCAAGCCACCGCAACGCTCGCATGAACCATCCAAGCATGATGTCTTATAGAATTTTTGGCCATCCTCTATTTCACATAAATTTTTTGATAAGAACTTTCTTGAAGATTTTGGTGGGGCTTCTATGCCACAATCCTGCAAAACATCGTTAGTGTGCAAATCTAAATATATAGAATGATAAACATCAAAATGGTTAAAGAATTCATTATGCAGTTTACAACAAGTAGTGTGTGTGTGATTTATCTTGACATAAAAGGGTTTAATCATTTCAAAAAATCTTTGAGAAATACTAATTTGAGGATAATCATTTTGAAATTTATGAAAAAATTGGGTTTGAGTCGTATCCAAAAAATGCTTTGGATGTGGCTCATGGTTTCGACCACCGATTCTCCTTACTTAAATCCTTTTGATCTCGAGAGATGGCCTTGTATTATTCTTCCAATAATCTTCAATTAGTGTTCTCAATGCTTCAACATATTTTTTATTTTGTGTGGCAAATCTCCCCGAGAATGCCCATAATTCATTTGAATTGGTACCTCAATTCTTTGCCACCTTTGAACGGCTTTTGATAAAGTTTTTCTACTAATTCCCACTTGTTCACTTGTCTTTTTAATGAGGTGAGATCTATTTGTTTGATAGCTTACCACAGTTGATGTAATGACACGCCATGTGACATTACTATCCTTTGAGCGTGAGGTCTTACCCACAGTGTCATAAGCATCCATTAGATTCTTCACAATAGTGTTTTCACTTGATGCATTCGATGTTCTCAACCCAAGAGTCTTCATGATGTTTCTGTACTTTAAATCCCGCATCATTTGAACAAATAGTTGACATCTTGCAGCCTCATTTAGCCTTTCAAAGAACATTTGCCAAATATTATCAGCATATCTTCTACAAGTGTGTTCTGGAATCTTACCTTCCATGTGCTGCAAAATATCCTCATCAATATTAATCAAAACTTTGGCTTTCTAATGCAAAATTCTAGGTGGTGTTCTCTTAGGTACATACATCTCTACATTTCCAATTTCATCAATATTTAATTGAGGTGGGCTAGATTGTACCTTCGATCAGGGTGGAATAGAAGACATACCTTGAGGTTCACGTGGGGATGATGGCATACCTTGTTCCTCAATTTCGAGTGATGATGTACTCTCAACTCTCAGATGTGGTGGAAGGTGTCCAACCATACTCACTTGTGGTAGATGGTGTCCCTCCACATTCATTGTGTGTAATGGTGTCCCTTCGTCTTCACTTGCGGTAGAGGGTGTGTCTCGAACTACGGTATCTGCATCTACCCTAGTATGACTCTTTCACATTCGTTCCCTTTGTGCTGCCAATTGCTTTTCTCTTTTTGACGGTTGAAGTTCCTCTTCAACTGGCTTGTTTTCATCAATCGTTCCCAATTTTTGCTTTTCACGATATTCCCTCATCCGTTTGTTATTTTTATCTCTTAAGGCTTGGAGCTTATCATCTGTTAGTTTTTTCCCTTTAGCAGTTCGTTTCTTCGCCATGACAATAATTTTACCTGTGCAAAAAGTGCTAAGTTGTCAAATTAACTAATTGAAAGCTTTGGAAGCATAACTCAATCAAAACAATATAAATTGTCCCTATACCCAAGTAGTGATGCTATTCCATTACCACTATGCAAACAAGTTTGTCACAAATCTAAATACAACTATCACTGTACATACAAATTCCTTAGTCTTTCACATCAATACCGTATTTAATCTTTAGGACTTCATACCCTAAATTGGGTGAATCCCACAAATCAATACTCTGTTTTGTGAAATAAGTATATAAACTTTTAGAGTATGTTGAAAAGGATCAAAATAGGCCTGAGAATATGTAGAAATAGTGAAAGGAATGTTGTTAAGTGCTTGGGATTAGTCTCATTTGTTATTCCACAGTTGTGTCTATGCTTGGTAATGTTTTGAAGGTAGATTATTAAAGATTTGATGATTTGGGCATATGTTTCCAATATATGGCATAATGCAAAGTAGTCAGAGTGTGTCTATACTAATATATTGGAATATTACAATCAAAACATGATGAAATTGGTATCTTAAAGGTCTGGTGACAATGTTAAACTAATGTTGATTGTTGTTGTTACAAATGGTGTTTAAGTGAAGAATGGATGATGGATGTGTTGATTCGAGAAAAGATATCTTAAATGGTTGGGATGATGTTTGATTGCAGGTCTAAGGAACAAAGGTGTTTGATTGTTTTTTTCTTGAAGGGGTAAGTTTAGTTGATGATTGATTGTTGTATTGCATCACAAACAAACAATTTGATCAACATGGAATAAGAAAAACAACAAAAATGAAAGCAAGCCATAATAGAATGATATAAAATGTACAAAGATTTCACATACCTAAAAAGCAAAGTTTCAAATCAAGGAGTTCTACCCAATTATGCAACCTTTACTTCTTCCTTCCTCAAACTCCTCAAAAATTTAACTTCTTCAAAAGCTTGTTCCCCTCAAGATTTCAATTTTATATTAATTATCACTATAATTCAAACTTCAATTGATATTATATGCCTCTCAATGTGAAAACTCTATTATTTCATGCAAAGGTGATGGAAGGAACATTCAAAAGGTGCTGGAATCTCAAAATCATGCATGCACACTTCACTCAATCACCAAAAAGCTATTTTTTGTTGGAGCATGCACAGAACTAGGAGAATCTATAGAATGTGGGCCGACATCACAGGTATATTGTGACTTTTAACCAGTTTTAGTGCAATAAATAACGCGTTCTCGTTATAATGTGAGCCCGTTATTTTATCCTAAATAGACATATCTCTACTAGTTAATAACGCACTCGCATTATGATAAATTTGGTTTTTTAAGCTTTAGATGGTACACTTATAGGGTAGAAGATTAAGGGTACTAGGGAGAGAGCTAAAGGGATTGAGTGAGAGAGAGGGAGATGCTTCAGAGAGAGAGAAAGGGAGTGAGAGAGAGATACCCTCTCTCACCCTCTCCAACCCTCTCCCACCCTCTCCCATCCTCTCCCACACTCTCTCCCACC
>VDFB02205643.1:0-12747 GCA_007258455.2 Sequoia sempervirens
CTCTCCCACTCCCTCCCTCTCTCTATCTCTCTCAACTATCTTCAATATCCTACCCCCTCTCCCTCTCTTAGGTCTCTCTCTCTCACTCACTCCCTCTATCTCTATCCCCTCCACCCTTAACCTTAAACCATCTAGCCTCTACCCTTAACCCTCCCTTCCTCTATCTCTCTCCCACTCTATAGTACCCCTCCGTTTATGCTTATGCTTTCTGTTGATACTTTTTCATACTGTTAGACTTATGATGTTTTGTTGGATATTTTGATCGCTGGTTTTGAGCGATGGTGGATTATTTTGTGACATGATGATACTAGTTTGATGATTATTGATTTTAGACATGATATGATTTAGCGTAGATGTTTACTTTCAGTTGTTTATTGATATGTACATGCTTATGATGGATTAACAACATTTATTTTGTCAGTTTGTTGTGAAGTGTATTGGTGTGGAGAACAGAATCGCATCACTCGCTCGCGAGTGCCCTGCGATATCTGTGATTTTCTCCCCATGGTGTGTCTGTTTAATGTTTTATTTATATATATATTTGTATGCATGTTATTTTCTTGGTTGCAGGATTTGTAGGTACATGACATCGACTCCACCTGTGTAATCAGGTCTGAGCGTGTTAAGACTCAACGGAAATGTTGAACGGGAGATAGTAGTTAGGTTTATCCTAGTCTAGTCTTTAACCTTGGTCTTAGTACATTGTCAGTTTTCAGTTTTGAGTCATAGGTTGTATTGTATTTTCTGTTGGTTAAATCGTTTTGAAAAGGTAAATTTCGTTATTTTAATGTTGGAATATTGTGTTTTAAAATTGTTGATATTTAATTAATGTTTAAATGTAGTAGAAATTACTTGCTTAATAATTTAATTCATTAATTAATTTATTTGGTTAAATAGTTGATCTTAAAAGATTAAACTATTTTAATTAAATAAATAAATTAATTATATTAAATTAATAAGTGTGAAATTTATATTACATTTGAAAATTAATTAAATTGTATTAGAAAATTAAAAATAAAATAAAATAAAATGCATGTGAATGGAATATTAGTTTTCAAAATTTAAATTAAGTAAAATTGAAATTTGCATGCAAAATTAAAAGGGCAAAAACTACCGAGAAGTTAAGGAGAAGATATTTACAACTTCTCGACAAGTGTGCAAGTTGCATTAATTTGGTTTTTTGGAAAATTTGTTACGGAGAGGTTATTGTGGATCGGGGATTTTGCATGGGGTTATTCAATTTCCTCACGGGGAAATTATCAGAGTATTGGCAAAAGAATTTTTCTTACTGTGCAAATTTTCAATAGTTTCTTAGAAGTTGTTATCTCTCTATTATTGGGTTGTGATTTTTGGTGGAAGATCTTCTTGGTGGTCGGATAAGTTTTCTTGGATTTGAAGATTTTCTGTGAAGAAGATTTTGGGATTTGGATTTGTATGCTTCAGGCAAGAAGATATTTTCTACAGTCAATTTTTAAACAACAGGTATTTTCCTAGTAAATTTAGTTTCTTTATTTGAAAGGAAGTTGAAGTGTAGGTTTTGTCTTCTTGGCAAGTTTTTGTAGAAAAACTCTTTGTTGAAATTTGTTATTGTTTGCATGAATCTTCAAGAAAGAAGTTTAGTTAAAGAAAGAATTTAAAAAAAAATTCATCTTGAAAATCTCTGTGATAAATTTTGGAAAAGAAAAATTACAGAAAAGAGTTTTGAATTATCGTTTATTGTTTTATATTTATTGGAAACATTTTGGGAATAAAAGAAAATTCTGTGCAATATTATTTCCTCAATTTTTCCTGTAGAAGATTTATCAGAAAAAGATTTGTGAATTTTAAAATCATTTTTCCTGCTGTTATGAATATGTATATATTAAATATATATATATAGATTGTGGTGAATATTATTTTTAATTGATAGAATGTCGTACAGAAATCATGATAAATTTTCGTTTAAGCGAATCTGGAAATTCGCAGTTTTTTTTAGATTTTTCATTATTTACCAAGAAATTTACATGTTAAAACTTTTGAACAGTGCTTTAAGGGAAGGCCGTGGGGTTTTCCCCACAACTGTCCCATATGGGAGCGACGGCTGTGAGACAGCCGATGCTGCCCTTACAGGCAGCGACGGCAGTCTCACCGCTGCCTTCTCATACAGGTAGGCTGTAAATACAGTCTACTCTGTGATTGCTGTTAAAATAAAAACCCTCGACTGTCATAAAACAGGCGTATGAAAATCCGCGTTTGACATTTTGATTTAAATGAAATTTAAACTTCGGTGAAGTCCGAACCTGGGTATTAATTATTTAGTAATATATATAATATATGTATAAATGTATGTATATATATTTATGTTTATATATATATATACATACATTATGTATAAATTTCTCCTTGTTATAATGAATAGTTGATTTAAAGAATTATGTGGAAAAGAATAATTGGGTAAATGAGAAATTAAGTTTATTGTTATTTACAAAGACATGTATATTATGAAATTGATGAGTTAATTGGTTTAGTTTGTAGAGAACTGTTATGTTGTTAAAGAATTATTAGCATTAAACACTTCCTTTATCCTAATTGTCTGATTTGGATTTAATCTATCCTAAAAAAAAAAAAAGACTTGTACTTGTTTTCAGATGTTTTATTTTTATTTAAAAGGGAGGAAGTTTTATTTTTAAATGGTTTTAAGTCTTCCGGTATCAGTTTTCGTTGAAAGGGGAGGATGAAATTGATTTTTAAATTCATACAATAAAAGAAGTTTAGGGTAGTGCACTCGTTTTGCTGAATAGATTGTAAAGTACTTTGTGGTGAATCTGGTATTATTTGTTGTATTGTGCACTTGTCTACCCTAGTTAGTGAATCTAGAATACCCTTGTTATGATTAGGGGAGTGGCTATTTGTAAGGGCCGACACACAAAGTGGTGTCAGGGTAACTTGCAAATAGTTATTAAGTTAGTGATAATTAATTAACACATTAGTTAGAGATAAAGCATTTAACAAGATATATTTGCCTCACTTATGACTCTTGAGCTTCTACAGTCATGAGTATAAGTTGAGAAGGCCTGGAATGGAAAATCGGTGTCTCGTTTCCTTAAGAGACATTCGATTCCACAACAGTATGCAATAGGGGCCGGGTTTCGTAAGAGGTTACTAGGGTAACCCAAGGATTGGGGGACGAAACCTAGGAAGAAACACCAAGGTAACCTTTGCATCGTTGTGATGCCACTCCACCTAGAATAATAGTCAACCTTGTGTTTGTACTTCAAAACAATTATCAAAATCTGGAAGCAATGTAACCAATAGATTGTTGTACTAGTGTCTAGGGTTAGTAGATTAGGTCTAGGTAACCTTATTACTATCTCCTAGCACGGGGGGTGGACCTACGGGTACCACATGGTTGGGTGGAATGTGCACCTTACTCTGTTGGGTCCCCAGTTTGATCGTAGCATTAAGAGCTTGCACATGGATTTCTTCTGTACTTTCATCATTGTATATTGTAAACTTGTAATTGAAAACATCCCTCAATTGTATAAGAGGTGATCAATGTAATTGTAAATGTATTTGTTAATTGAACTACCTCATCAAATGGATGAGTATTGTAATATCATATCAATGCAATGTATGGAAACATGTTTGTACTTCATTATGTTATTATGAATGGAAATTTATTATTATGTAATGTTTAACTTTATGTTATGAATTATTATGTGCAATGCGAAATACTTAAGTCACTTATGGAAAACTCAAAGTAGTGTAACGTCGCTTAACCTAAGAATGTATGCAACTAATTAACTTAGTATTAATACTTAAAAAAAAAAATTATTACATCTTCATAACACATTTGCAACATTCTTAGGTTATTAAGACAGGGCATTACAGATTGGTATCAGAGCCAAGGTTACAAACACTGGACGCTCTGGGTAATCACGAGCCCATTAGGTTGACCTAGTACGTAGTGTCACAACTAATAACCTTGGTTGAATAGTATCTAAGACTCGTAATTGTTATGTGTAGGAACATGCCTAGGCGAGGAGGAAGAGGTCGTGGTAGAGGTCGAGGAGGAGGTCGAGGGCCAAACCCTCAGGTTACTCCCCCTCCTAGCTCTCACCACAGTGATCAGGCATAAGAGATGGGTCAGAGAGATGAGGGACAGAATCCCATACAGTCTGTAGTAGAGGGTTCTCAGATACGTCCACTATTAGAGGAGGTCCTAGCTTGTCTTGGACCTAGACAGGTAGATGAGTAGGAGGTTGTGAGAGAGAGGGATAGATCCCCTAGGAGAGTAGAGGACATAGCACATCAGGATGCTATCATCGCAGGTCATATGAGGGATTTACTGAGAGCACGCCCTCCTGCAGTGGTTGAGGGGAGGTGGGTTAGAGGCTGAGACCTGGCTACTAGATTTGGGTAGATGCTTTGCCATGCACCCATATGGTATACATGCCAGAGATCGCTATTATACCACTTGAGAGGATTAAGCTTCTACATGGTAGCCCTAAAGGAGGCTTGAAGCTCCATTTGGATATTAGTTACGTGTCTTGGGAGATGTTTCTTGAGAGGTTGAGCCACGGTTCCTTTCAGAACCTTGGAGGCAGCGTAGGGCTGACGAGTTCCATGATCTACGCCAGTTAGCTCTTTCTGTAGAGCAATATGAACATAGGTTCTATGAACTCAAGCAGTATGCTGGTATTGGCGATGATGAGCCTATGCTAGTACAACATTTTATCAGGGGTTTAAACGCCCGCATTAGTGGTGGTGTCCGAGTCTTTGAGCCAAAGACTATGGAAGTCACGGTGGAGAAGGCTCGCATTGTAGAGGAGAACCTTATTATGGCTTTAGGTGGGCACACAGGAGTGCAGATTGGGAGTGCTCCTACAGTAGGTTTTAGTCCACGAGGTGGACAGGCATAGACAGGTGGTTCTTCTAAGAACCAACAGACACCCACAAAGGGTGGGCAACAACAACAAAAAGAGCGCCTCAAAGAACAATAACCCTCAACCACAACAACAAAACAGTCCTCAATCAGGAAAGGGTTGTGGCGGTGGCCCAACAAGCGCAATAGGCAGGATCAGCCTGCGCAGAGTGCTCAGTCTACCGTTAGTAGGGGTAGTTTTCAACAGTCCAATGCACCTACAGGTGGCAGAGGATTTGGTAGAGGCACAGGTACAGGATGTTATTCATGTGGGCAGCATGGGCACATAGCTAGGTAGTGTCCATTGAGAGGTTCTACTGGGTATGGGCCTCGACCTACAGTTTCAGAGCCTACAGTGGGAGATGCAGGTCGAGCACATGCTGGCTATATCGCGGCCGGTTAATGGCCTTAGCTGATCCTACGATTGGTCGGAAACTTCAGGTAGGATTACATGGTATTAATGTCTATGCTTTATTAGAGCCACTGACTCCTTTATTTCACCGACCATTGTTGACCATTGTGGTCTTGTGGCGGTAAAGCAAGGTGGTAAGTGGCAAGTTGAATTTGCCTCAGGGATGAAAGTAGCAGTAGAAAACTTAGTACATAACTGTGAACTTAAAATTGGTACGTTAACTACCTTCGTAGATTTATACGTTACACCTTTAGGAGGGATGAAAGTAGCAGTAGAAAACTTAGTACATAACTGTGAACTTAAAATTGGTACGTTAACTACCTTCGTAGATTTATACGTTACACCTTTAGGATCGTATGATATAGTTTTAGGTATGGATTGGTTAGCATCTTATCATGCTGTAATTGATTGTCGACTTAAGACAATTAGTTGCATTGATGATTTAGGTGGGAAAGTGGAAATCATAGGTATTCAAAGACCTATCTCTTTGCGGATGATATATGCTATGCAATTAAAGAGATGTCTTCGTCAGGGATGTCAACTGTTTGCAACAACAGTTACTGATTTGGAAGAGGGTGAGAGTCGAGAGGTATCTCTTGATGATCATCCTATTCTTAGGGAATTCGCGGATGTGTTTCCTGATGACATTCCTGGAATGCCACCGAAGAGGGATATCGACTTTAGAGTTGACCTAATTCCTGGAGCTGAGCCTATATCTAGAGCTCCTTATAGAATGACGACTCAGAAGTTAGAGGAACTTCGTATTCAGTTACAGGAACTTTTAGAAAAGGGATTCATTCATCCAAGTGTTTCCCTTTGGGGAGTACCTGTCATCTTCATAAAGAAGAAGGATGGATCTCTTAGGCTATGCATTGACTATCGTCAATTGAACAAGGTTATGATTAAGAATCGTTATCCTTTGGCTAGAATCGATGATCTTTTTTATCAAATTAAGGGAGCTAATGTGTTCTCTAAAATTGATTTGAAATCCGGTTACCATCAATTACGTATAGCTGAAGCAGACATTCATAAAACTGCTTTTTGAACTCGTTATGGGCACTATGAATTCACAGTAGTACCATTTGGGTTAACAAATGCACCATCAGTATTCATGAGTTTAATGAATGGTGTATTTCGTACATACCTGGATCACTTTGTCCTAGTATTTCTCGATGATATTTTGATTTATTCGAGAAATATGAAGGAACATGAAGAACACTTGAGACAGGTATTGCAATGTTTAAGGGAAAATCAATTGTATGCAAACCTGAAGAAGTGTGACTTCTTTCAACCCGAAATAAAATACCTTGGACATGTGATATGTGGAAAAGGTATTGCTATGGATCCTTCAAAGATCCAAGCTATTGTAGATTGGCCCGCACCTACTAATGTAGGTGAAGTTCATAGTTTTATGGGTCTAGCTGGCTATTATAGGCATTTTGTAGAGGGATTTTCTAGAATAGGTCATCCTATTACTTCTCTTCAGAGGAAAGGGAAGAAGTTTGTTTGGACAGAACAGTGTCAGTTGGCTTTTCAAACACTTAAAGAAAAGTTAACTAATGCTCCTATACTCATTGTTCCTGATCCTACTAAGGATTTCGTAGTATGTACGGATGCCTCTTTAGAAGGTTTAGGAGCAGTTTTGATGCAAGATGGGCGTGTGATTGCTTATGAGTCTCGTAAACTTAAAGATCACGAATTAAACTATCCTACTCATGACCTAGAACTAGCTGCAGTAGTGCATGCTTTAGTTCGATGGAGGCATTTTCTATTAGGTCATCATTTTGAACTTCATACTGATCATCGTAGTTTGCAATACATTTTTATGCAACCTAACTTGAATGCTAGGCAGAGACGGTGGATGGAGTTCTTGTGTGAGTACAATTTTGAAGTAAAATATGTTCAAGGCAAAGAGAACGTAGTGGCTGACGCTCTTAGCCGACGTCGACATGAGATCTCTGCTACTACTCTTGAAGTAGATTTGAGAGGTCAAATATTAGCTGCACTTCCTACTGATAGATTATATCAGGAAGTGAAGTCAGAAATTGAATCAGGTAGACCTTTAGAAGGTCGATTTGCAGGTTATGTCTTAGAATCGGATGGTATATTACGGCATTTAGGTCGCATTTATGTACCACATGTTGAGAGACTTCGTACATTAATTATGACTGAAGCTCATCGAGCTCCGTATTCAGCTCATCCAGGAGTTAAGAAAATGCATACCGATCTTCGGCAATTGTATTTCTAGCCTGGTATGAAACGTGATATTGCTGACTACGTATCGAGATGTCTTGAATGCCAGCATGTTAAAGCTAAGCATCATCATCCTGCTGGATTATTGTAGCCACATCTGATTCCCGAATGGAAATGGGATATTATTTCCATTGACTTTATTGTAGGGTTACCCACCTCATCATGTCGACATGATGCCATTATGGTAATTGTTGACTGATTGACTAAAGTAGCTCACTTTTCACCTGTACGTTCATCATACAATGCTTCATCTGTAGCTAGGATATTCATGGAGGACATAGTTAGATTACATGGGATTCCTCGTAGGATTATATCGGATAGAGATCCTGTATTTACTTTAGCCTTATGGACTTCGTTACAACGTGCTTTAGGTACGCAGTTGAACTTTAGCTCAGCCTATCATCCTCAAACCGATGGTCAAACTGAAAGAGTTAACCAAATATTAGAGGATATGCTTAGGATGTACGTAATGGACCAACAATCACGTTGGGAGGATTACTTGTACTTAGTAGAATTATCTTACAACAACGGATATCAGAGTTCCATAGGTATGCCACCATTTCAGGCATTATACGGTCATCCTTGTCAAACTCCTTTGAGCTGGGATCGACTTGAGGACAGAGTTTTACTTGGGCCTGAGATGCTTCGAGATATGGAGCAACAGGTTGACCGTATTAGAGAGCATTTGATAGCAGCTCAGGATAGGCAAAAGAAGTATGTAGATGCGCATAGGATCGATCAACAGTTCGCTGTTGGTGATAGAGTGTTTCTTCGAGTGCGACCGCGAAAGAGTCCAATCCGTTATGGAAAAGGCTCTAAGCTTGCGCCTCGTTTTGTAGGACCATTCGAGATCTTAGAGAGAATTGGTCTCGTGGCGTATCGACTCGCCTTACCACCCAGTTTGTCTCGTATTCATGATGTTTTTCATGTATCAGTACTTAGACCTTATCATCCCGACATATCTCATGTACTTGATTGGAATGTGTTACAGGTAGAGGACGGTGGCTTTGGAGCCCGTGGCCATTTTTCAGCACCGGACGCTCGATCTCAGGGGTCGACACGTTGATCAGGTGAGGATCCAATGGGATCCTAGCTATGAGGCTTCGGCTACCTGGGAGGATGCGACACGCATGAGGGAACTTTATCCCTATCTTTCGCAGGCTTTCAGGAGCAAGCCTGATCCTAGGGGGGGAGGATGTAGTACCCCTCCGTTTATGCTTATGCTTTCTGTTGATACTTTTTCATACTGTTAGACTTATGATGTTTTGTTGGATATTTTGATCGCTGGTTTTGAGTGATGGTGGATTATTTTGTGACATGATGATACTAGTTTGATGATTATTGATTTTAGACATGTTATGATTTAGCGTAGATGTTTACTTTCAGTTGTTTATTGATATGTACATGCTTATGATGGACTAACAACATTTATTTCGTCAGTTTGTTGTGAAGTGTATTGGTGTGGAGAACAGAATCGCATCACTCGCTTGCGAGTGCCCTGCGATATCTATGATTTTCTCCGCACGGTGTGTCTGTTTAATGTTTTATTTATATATATATTTGTATGCATGTTATTTGCTTGGTTGCAGGATTTGCAGGTACATGACATCGACTCCACCTGTGTAATCAGGTCTGAGCGTGTTAAGACTCAACGGAAATGTTGAACGGGAGATAGTAGTTAGGTTTATCCTAGTCTAGTCTTTAACCTTGGTCTTAGTACATTGTCAGTTTTCAGTTTTGAGTCATAGGTTGTATTGTATTTTCTGTTGGTTAAATCGTTTTGAAAAGGTAAATTTCGTTATTTTAATGTTGGAATATTGTGTTTTAAAATTGTTGATATTTAATTAATGTTTAAATGTAGTAGAAATTACTTGCTTAATAATTTAATTCATTAATTAATTTATTTGGTTAAATAGTTGATCTTAAAAGATTAAACTATTTTAATTAAATAAATAAATTAATTATATTAAATTAATAAGTGTGAAATTTATATTACATTTGAAAATTAATTAAATTGTATTAGAAAATTAAAAATAAAATAAAATAAAATGCATGTGAATGGAAAATTGGTTTTCAAAATTTAAATTAAGTAAAATTGAAATTTGCATGCAAAATTAAAAGGGCAAAAACTGCCGAGAAGTTGTGGAGAAGATATTTACAACTTCTCGACAAGTGTACAAGTTGCATTAATTTGGTTTGTTGGAAAATTTGTTACGGAGAGGTTATTGTGGATCGGGGATTTTGCACGGGGTTATTCAATTTCCTCACGGGGAAATTATCAGAGTACTGGCAAAAGAATTTTTCTTACTGTGCAAATTTTCAATAGTTTCTTAGAAGTTGTTATCTCTCTGTTATTGGGTTGTGATTTTTGGTGGAAGATCTTCTTGGTGATTGGATAAGTTTTCTTGGATTTGAAGATTTTCTGTGAAGAAGATTTTGGGATTTGGATTTGTACGCTTTAGGCAAGAAGATATTTTCTACAGTCAATTTTTAAAAAACAGGTATTTTCCTAGTAAATTTAGTTTCTTTATTTGAAAGGAAGTTGAAGTGTAGGTTTTGTCTTCTTGGCAAGTTGTTGTAGAAAAACTCTCTGTTGAAATTTGTTATTGTTTGCATGAATCTTCAAGAAAGAAGTTTAGTTAAAGAAAGAATTTAAAAAAAAAATCATCTTGAAAATCTCTGTGATAAATTTTGGAAAAGAAAAATTAGAGAAAAGAGTTTTGAATTATTGTTTATTGTTTTATATTTATTGGAAACATTTTGGGAATAAAAGAAAATTCTGTGCAATATTATTTCCTCAAATTTTCCTGCAGAAGATTTATCAGAAAAAGATTTGTGAATTTTAAAATCATTTTTCCTGCTGTTATGAATATGTATATATTATATATATATAGATTGTCGTGAATATTATTTTTAATTAATAGAATGTCGTACAGAAATTGTGATAAATTTCCATTTAAGCGAATCTGGAAATTCACAGTTTTTTTTAGATTTTTCGTTATTTACCAGGAAATTTACATGTTAAAACTTTTGAACATTGCTTTAAGGGAAGGCCGTGGGGTTTTCCCCACAGCCATCCCATATGGGAGCGACGACTGTGAGACAGCCGACGCTTCCCTTACAGGTAGCGGCGGCAGTCTCACCGCTGCCTTCCCATACGGGTAGGCTGTAAATACAGTCTACTCTGTGATTGCTGTTAAAATAAAAACCCTCGACTGTCATAAAATAGGCGTATGAAAATCCGCGTTTGACATTTTGATTTAAATAAAATTTAAACTTCAGTGAAGTCCAAACTTGGGTATTAATTATTTAGTAATATATATAATATATGTATAAATGTATGTATATATATATATATATATGTTTATATATATATACATACATTATGTATAAATTTCTCCTTGTTATAATGAATAGTTGATTTAAAGAATTATGTGGAAAAGAATAATTGGGTAAATGAGAAATTAAGTTTATTGTTATTTACAAAGACATGTATATTATGAAATTGATGAGTTAATTGGTTTAGTTTGTAGAGAACTGTTATGTTGTTAAAGAATTATTAGCATTAAACACTTCCTTTATCCTAATTGTCTGATTTGGATTTAATATATCCTAAAAAAATAAAAAAAGACTTGTACTTGTTTTCAGATGTTTTATTTTTATTTAAAAGGGAGGAAGTTTTATTTTTAAATGGTTTTAAGTCTTCCAGTATCAGTTTTCGTTGAAAGGGGAGGATGAAATTGATTTTTAAATTCATACGATAAAACAAGTTTAGGGTAGTGCACTCATTTTTCTGAATGGATTGTAAAGTACTTTGTGGTGAATCTGGTATTATTTGTTGTATCATGGACTTGTCTACCCTAGTTAGTGAATCTAGAATACCCTTGTTATGATTAGGGGAGTGGCTATTTGTAAGGGCCGACACACAAAGTGGTGTCAGGGTAACTTGCAAATAGTTATTAAGTTAGTGATAATTAATTGACACATTAGTTAGAGATAAAACATTTAACAAGATATATTTGCCTCACTTATGACTCTTGAGCTTCTACAGTCATGAGTATAAGTTGAGAAGGCCTGGAATGGAAAATCGGTGTCTCGTTTCCTTAAGAGACATTCGATTCCACAACAGTATGCAATAGGGGCCGGGTTTCGTAAGAGGTTACCAGGGTAACCCAAGGATTGGGGGCCAGAACCTAGAAAGAAACACCAAGGTAACATTGGCATCGTTGTGATGACACTCCACCTAGAATAACAGTCAACCTTGTGTTTGTACTTCAAAACAATTGTCAAAATCTGGAAGCAATGTAACCAATAGATTGTTGTACTAGTGTCTAGGGTTAGTAGATTAGGTCTAGGTAACCTTATTACTATCTCCTAGCACGGGGGGTGGACCTATGGGTACCACATGGTTGGGTGGAACGTGCACCTTACTCCGTTGGGTCCCCAGTTTGATCGTAGCATTGAGAGCTTGATAGATGGAGAGCTCGCACATGGATTTCTTCTGTACTTTCATCATTGTATATTGTAAACTTGTAATTGAAAACATCCCTCAATTGTATAAGAGGTGATCAATGTAATTGTAAATGTATTTGTTAATTGAACTACCTCATGAGATGGATGAGTATTGTAATATCATATCAATGCAATGTATGGAAACATGTTTGTACTTCATTATGTTATTATGAATGGAAATTTATTATTATGTAATGTTTAACTTTATGTTATGAATTATTATGTGAAATGCGAAATACTTAAGTCACTTATGGAAAACTCAAAGTAGTGTAACGTTGCTTAACCTAAGAATGTATGCAACTAATTAACTTAGTATTAATACTTTAAAAAAAAAAATTATTACATCTTCATAACACATTTGCAACATTCTTAGGTTATTAAGACGGGGCATTACACACTCCCTCCCTCTCTCTCTCTCTAAAGTATCTTCAATATCCTACCCCCTCTCCCTCTCTTAGGTCTCTCTCTCTCACTCACTCCCTCTATCTCTCTCCCCTTAACCCTAAACCCTAAACCCTAAACCCGTAACCTTAAACCCTTAAACCCTCTATCCTCTACCCTTAATCCTCCCTTCCTTTATCTCTCTCTCTCTCTCTCTCAAGTCTCTCCCTCCTAGCACCACTCCCTCTCTGAGGTCTCTACTCCATTCACTCTTCCTCAGTCCACC
>VDFB02205644.1:0-11073 GCA_007258455.2 Sequoia sempervirens
ACATGGATCCAAACATGACCAATTTTTTTTTTTAAATCAAGAAGATAATCAAGCTCATTTATAAATAGGCTCATGTTATATTTGTAATAGGGAGAGAGGGAAAAAGAGGGTGAGGTAGGGATAGAAAGAGGGAGATATAGAGGAGGGAAGAGCATGAGAGAGGGATAAGGAGATAGAGATAGAGAGGAAGATAGCGATGGAGATGAAGAGGAACATTTATTTCAAAAGAAAAACTATCCTTGCAATCTATTGTTCATTAATTAACAAAATTATATTTTTGAGCATAGGTATTTATTGCATGATGAAGTGACACATAATGATCTTTGAAAGGACAATAAACCTCATTAGTTTGTAATCATGTTTTTATATCTTTTGTCATAAAGAGACCCTTTGAAAAATTATCTCAACTTCACTTTTATATGGTAGGGAGTTGGAGTTATCTTTCCAAGTGGGCCCAATCAATCTTTTAGACCCATAAATAATTTATATCTATCTTTTAGAAAATTAGTTGTATTTAAATAGTGAGAATGATGATTTGTTTTATATTATATCATTCATAAAAGTTTAATTTTTTGGTGTTATTGATCTTTATTTGATCCTTGAATAATTTTGATGGGTTGGATCATTTACTTGTGATAGTTTAACCAAATGATAAATTCTAATTTAGATATATGCTCCCTCATAATATTATAATTTAACATACACAAATAAGATTTATTATATATAAAAAAAATGTATTTATCTGTCATTATTTTTCCTTTGATTAAGTATATGAATCATTTTTATTTATTTAAAATATTGATTTTGAAAATAAAAATATTAAATAATTAAATAGTTAAAATCACACTACAAACTAAAGAGTTTTAAAATATTTTGTAATGAAGGTAAAATTATTCTATAAGTTAGATGTCCATAGTTTTCTTAAAAATAATTATAATTTAAAAAGGAATGCAAGAGGATGTGGATATTTGATCTCAAAATTGTCTAATTTTTTAAATAGTCATTTTATCTCTTCATCACCCTAGTGAACTCATCATTTATATCTTGAATCAATCCTCTACAATATGTAGAGGATGTAGATATTTGATCTCAAAACTATTTAGTTTTTTAAATAGTGATTTTATCTCTACATCACTCTAGTGAAGTCATTATTTGTATCTTGATCCTCTTCATGTTCTTGGAGGGATATCATGGATTTTTTCTCTATAATAAAACTTATGCATTAGCAATAAATAAATAAATTTCCAAATATTATTAAGTTTGACTATTTATAATTAATATAGATAGAAAGTAGATATAATACCCATAATATATTTATTAGTAATTCAAAATATATAATTACATTAATTCTATAAGAAAATCTTAAAAATTAAACAATTGAAACAATACTACAAAATAAAAAATTTAAAATGCTTTGTAATGAAAGTCAAACTATGATTTATAAAAAAATTTAAACTTTTTATTTTTTGTTTCTTTAAAAGTAATTGTAACTTAAAAAAGAATGTAAGAGTATGTAGAGATTTTATTTCCATATTATTTCTTATACTATGCATGTTCACGAGAATTCATGTATTTTCTTTCTATTGAATTTATGTAAAAAATTTAGAAATAATTTTAAGTTAAACAATTTCTTATAGTATGCAAAAAATATATGATTACATTAATTATAAAGAGAGAAAAATTTAAAAATTAAATAATTAAATCAATACTAATGATTTATAATGAAAGTAAGCAATGGTTTATACAATAAGTTATATGTTTATCCTTTGCTTCACTAGAAAAAATATAAATTAAAAAATGGGAGAATATGTAGAGATTTGATTTCTAAAAAACTTTAGTTTTTTAAAAGTGGTGATATTATCTCTTTGATTCATTAGAAGAATATAATTTAGATTTGATTTCTAAGAAAATAAGATATTTTATTGATATTAGCTATTATTTTTGTGGTTAGATCTTTGTCAATGGTCTTGCATCATTCTAACACATTCTAAACTATTAATAATAGAACTTAACAGATTGGGTTCATATAGGGAATGCCTTCAATGTAAAAATATGTTTTTACATTCTCATTAAATAATCTTACCTTTTATGACATTGAAAGTAAGAAGCTCAACAGAAAGGTTGATATTATTCAATGGAAGAGACACATATGTTATTAAGGCAGTGACTATTTGTTGCAAATGGTAGTAATGTCTTGGAACTATTGACCGTATGTAGGATAAATGGTATTGACAAACGATGTGATAATGCTACAAGATAAACACATCATAAGCCTAATGGTGATAGTGAAACAAGACGAAAAAAAGAAAAAGAAAAATAACATTAATCGGTTAAAGCTTAGAGTGTGTTGGTTAAGCCTAGCCCTCTAGATGGGTGACCTCCCATATGTCCCAAGTGTGTAGCCACTTGCCACTTTGGTGGCCTTATGTATATGTGCTCCTCCCATTCTAGTTTCATGCTATTCTTGAACTATCAGTCGTGCCATGATATCATTCCTTTTATTTTCTCCTTTTATTTTATGATTATATATTTATGATTTTGTTGCATCAATTAGTGACATAACTTATATATTGAAAGGCCCTTTTCTGTATGCATCAATTAAAGGTATTGTTTATTCTTCATTTACAACTAGACACTTGAAGACCTGATTTGATATGTTAAGGTTAATAAATATTCTACTAATCTTTGCCAATGTAAGTTCTAAAATAACACAACTTTTTTCTTGTGCTTCAATATCCCTTTCTATTATTGTTTTTGTGAGGATCTTCTTATAAGATATTACGTTTGAATTATCTAGGTTTTGAATATTTGCAAGACATGATAACATCTGGTGCTATGTTTTAGAACTCTCTAATGATTTTTCTGCACACTTTGTAATATATTTAATTACAACATATTTTGACAAAACAAGTTTCCAGTCAATATTTTCTCTCCATAGTTGAAGTATGTGTTGATTGTGAGTTAATTTTGTCATCATTCCTTAATGATGCAATTTTGTTTTCACTATTTAGTATGTCTTCATGTACTTTTGATCCTTCCAAATTTAATGGTCATGGAACATTATACCTTATAGTCATTTGAGTAACAAAAAAATGATAAATTTAGTAATTTAGTACAATAATATAATTTTATACATAAATTGAAATAGTAATAGGTATTGATATATTTACCTAAAAACAATTTTCCCTTGTTTCTTTAATATACATTCACCTTATGTATACATCATGTTTGTCTTCACGGTATTAAGTATATCATCATAGTCAAATTGTCATAATTTGTTTCTATGAGTTGTCTTGTGTTTTTAAGATATAGATCTATTGAGAAAATTGTGAAATGTCAAAAATTAAATACCTTAGAGATTTAGATGAGCTTAGGAAAATAAATGATATTAATTAAATAATCATAATATTATTTTATTGGCGATGGAGCGTTCGAGTAAGAATGAGAGCAGGCGAGGAAATTTGAATTCCTTTGAGGATGTTGTGGATGGAGGTTCTGAATCAGAGGATGAGGATGATGTGGTTTGTCTATGGGGGGGTTTGGTGGCATTGATCTACTCTAGTGAAATCATGGTTGGCTTCTTCCTGGTAGTTTGTGGGGGTGACTATCACCTTTGAAGTTTGGATCGTGGAAGGTTTGTTTCATGTTTGGTTGCCTCTTCTACTTGGTGGTTTGTAGGAGCTTTATCACCTCCCTTTGGTACCTTCTAGGGATTATAGTGAGGTTTGTCTCATATTTTTTTTAGGATTGTGTTCTCTCCTTTGTTGGTGCGGGTTGTGCCTTGCGCTTGGATTTTCTCTTTATTGTGCCGATCACTTTTTTGGTGCTTTCCCCTATTGCTACATTGGTTCTAGGGTTTGTTGGAGCATCTCATGTCCTTCTGCATGTAGGGGGTTTGTCTTTTCCACTCTTGCATTTTTTTTGTTGCCTTCTTCAGGATCATTCTATGCTTATGGGTTTTTCTCTATTGCTAGCTTGTTAGATTTGGGTTGGCAATTTTTCCTTTGTTTAGGTTGCCTTTTTGTCGTGGGGTTCTCCTCTCTAGCTTTGGTTTGTGCTTTTACCTATTCCATGGTTGATTGGTCAATCCTTTGTGTTGTTCTACTCCCCCTCTTAAAATCTCTCCAAGTTTTGGTTGGGGACTTTGGTAAATATGGGGTTTGTGTTCTCTTGGGGTTTTTCTTCTTTCTGCATGTGTTGGGGTTATTGTTCTATAGACTTCTTGCTCTAGTGCAACCTTCTACCTATTCAATTTTGGCTGTATTCTTGATTTTGGCCTTTGGAATTATTCTCTCGAGGATCCTCTCTATGTCTCCTAGTTTTTCTTCACCCTTTTGGTTCTTGGGCTCTACTGGCATTTTAGAACATTCCCATGGGGGGATGAGCCCCTGTCCTATTGTGAAATGGTTAGTGTCTTGCTTTAGTTCCTGCAAGCTTAGTTTGCTTGTTAGTTTCATGTTTTTTTTTCTATTGCTTGTAGTTTTGCTTCTCTAGGTCTAGTGGTTTGGATGTCAAATTTTTATGGGAGCCACACTATTAATGGTGGTGGATGTTTCAGCTCTAGGTGGAGTTGTGTATGATATCATTTTGGAGATTTTGAGCCTTTTTGATGTGCTTTCTTAGGTGTTGAGGCTAGCTTGTTGGATTTTTCCAAAGAAGTGGTAGATTCTGAGATTTTGAATTTTTTTTCTTTGATGGGGTTGATTCCCAAGTTAATTTGGAAGGCCATGGTGCTTTTTTTTCTCATGGTTGCTTGGAGTACTCTTTCTTCAAGAGTGTGTACAATCTTCATGGCTCTTCAGATTGTGTCCCCTATAGAGGTGGAGACCTACCCTATTGAGGTAGTGATGGGTTATGTGGGCATGGTGGTTTGTTCATGCTTCTTCAGCTAGTTTTCTCCCATGCAACTCCTATTGAGGTGGAGGCCACTCCTATCGAGGTGGAGTTTTGGTCTGTGGGATATTCTTTGTTGTAGTGGTAAGAGTTCTCTTAGTGAATTCTCCAAGAGAGGTGGAGAGGCATGTTGGAAGGCAAGGATTTTCTTCTTCTTCAAATTTACTTCTATGTATGACTCTGAAATAAGTTCCTTAAATATAGGGATTGTTACAGTATGGTTGTTTCATGGAGTTTTTGTGGGCTTTTTTCTTCTTTAGATTACTTCTATGTATGACTGTAAAATTTGTTCCTTGAATGCAAGGATTATTATTGTATGGTTGTTAGGTTGGTTTCTCTTTTGCAACTTGATGAGTGGCTTGTTGGCCTATTCTAATGGTGGTGATGCTTGTTCCTCCTTTTTTGATCAGTCTAGTTTAGTTTTGTTGGCCACAAGGCCCATTTTATGTTGTTGTTTCATCTTGTGGGTTATTTTTCCCACCCTTGGGTGGATGTTAATTTTTTTTGTGTTTACAGTTAGATGAGTAACTTAATGGCCTGTTTTGCTGGCCAAGAGGCTTATTTTGAAGTTTGATAAGGTTTTGGACCCTTTTCTACCTACTTGTAATGGTTTGATGTTCATCTAGCTTTTCCACCCTTGGGGTGGTTGTTGTTGGCTGTTGTTTGTAGCTTCATGTGTGGTTGTTTGTCTTGTTCTATTGGATCTATTGCTTGTTTTACCTTGATGTTTTACTAGCAACAAGAGTTGTTTCTTGTTGATGTTTCATCTTATAGTTGTTTCTTGTCTTGTTGTACTTATTTATAAATATTTCTTACTATAAAAGGGATCAGGGCCCTTTCAAAATCCTACTTAATAAAAAACATTGATAAGAAGGGATTAGAGATGAAATAAAGATAAATTTAACCAAATGTGAATGGTCAATTTAGGTGTCTAAATCTAGTATTTTATGTTGATGATGTGATTCTCACTAGTTGAAGAGCTATAATTATATTAATACTTGTAACATCTTGTAGTTGGGATGAATTGAAATATCAAGTTGCGATGTACCTAAAAATGTTGAAGGAAATAGAGTAGAAAGTGAATTTTATTAGGTAAATATTGCAAGATGCATCAAAATAAACAAATTTCTATGTAGATAAAGGTTAAAATTTTAGTCAACTTTTAATTATATAATATAGCTTTTCTCCAAGTTAAGTCTACTAAAATCTCTATTATGTTCAAAAAAGACAAAATTTCCACCAAGTTATGTTAAAAAATTTGATATTTTAGAAAAATAATCTAATGGCATATCAATTCTCCATATCATCAACACCCAATAGAATCCACAATGTGTTTTGTATATTGATTCTTAAGTGGTATATAGCTAATATAACCCACATGCTTAATAGGGATACCTTATAGGCTTGAGATTTGATAAAATTATTCATGGAAAATATAAAGGTGATCAAGCATTGAAGAGTGTTCTTGTGGAATCACATAATTTTAAAATGCAAGGTTCAATAGAACTAACATTTTGAGAGTGAAAACTAGGAGCAGAAGCAAGAGATGAAGTATTTGTTTCTTAAATTATTTTAAAGGACTTAGATTTGATATAGAGCTTAAATAAAAGAGAAGGATTACATAGTATGCTAGGAAAAAATTATTATTATTAAGATTAAATTATTAGTTAATTTGATTGTATGTGTTCATAACTTAAATATTATAAGTACACAAGATAGATCAATTTTTATTTCAAAATATATTAAATTTAATAGTATGGATGCATATTTTTACATTCACTTATTGAAAGTGATGAATTTAACTTTTTAATATTATTAACAATATTGACTAACAATAGTGGTTGCAAATAAGTTTCAACATTTGTCATGGGAAAGGCATCAATCATGGGAAAAAATAATAACTTGAAAGAATGAAGGAATTAGAGTACCACGTAATAGAATACACCTATAAATAGGTCCTCCAAATTACTAAGTTTTCAAATATGCATGAAAGTGAGGCCTACATTTGGTGATACACAAAAATGTGCCATATAAATCAAAGCAAGAAAAACCCATCAAAATATGGTACAGGAAAAAAGAAAAAAAAAAGGGGAGGAGAGAACAAATAAATTTAAAAATATAGACTAAGAAGTAATAAAATAAAGGTTTTGATCACAAGAAAAATACTTCCTCTTGCTAAGAAAAAATAAAATTCAATTGACTACAATAGACTCTAAAACAAGAAAAACCTAAAATAACAAACAAGAGAAACCATTGTATAATGGGTTTCTTGTAGAAATCCCATTAGCTCTTGTGACTCAAATTTTTTGGAGATAACACTAATACGTAATTTTTGAAATCATTTTCATCCTAGATCTTTATTTTAAAAATGGATTATGAAAAATTGGACCTCTATAAGAGAAATATATCTTCTATAAAAAGGATTCGTTCACTATTTAGTTTTTAATAAATAATAAAGAGAAAAAGTGTTTAAAATAGAAATTTGTTCCTAAATAGTATAGGGCTATACTCTCATCCCCAAAAACACAACTTTAACCCATTTTCTATAATAATAAGTTTTTTGCCTAACTTGATTTGACTAAAACACCTCCACACAGAATATATGGCTCGCCAAAAACTTTGGAATTCTTTGTAAATACCATTGGGTTCTTCTAGTCACATCATAGGAAACCCTAAATGATTAAGATGAATATGCAAGAATGTGTACTAATGCATACTTCAACAAAATTTACTTCCACCATTTCTCTCCAATTTATAGGAAAATGAAAAAAGAAATTCTATAAAGGATATCAACCACTGGACGGGTGCATGAAGATGGGTAGCCAATTTGTGGCCAACTTTTAAAAAAAGTTTTGAAAACTCATAACACGAATGTGTTATAATGCGCTTGTGTTATGGCTTGGTGTGCCCAGCCCGAGGCTCGGCCACACTGAGCCCATAACGTGAGTGTGTTATAATGCCCTCACATTATGATCTATTAAAAGTAAATAAAATAAAATTGAATTCATTCTTGCATTTGACTATGTTTTTTATCTTGCCCATGGCCAAAACCCCAATTTTTTGCACTCATGTTCTGGGAGGAGGTATTTTGAAAAATTCTTCATCAATGGTTGCTATTTCATCACGAGGATGTTGTCACGTTGATGAGGAGGTGTGA
Organism: Sequoia sempervirens; assembly: GCA_007258455.2. NCBI lineage: Eukaryota > Viridiplantae > Streptophyta > Pinopsida > Cupressales > Cupressaceae > Sequoia > Sequoia sempervirens. Next base: position 8,051 of record VDFB02205644.1, read on the forward strand.
GATGTCAGGATTTTTTTTGTTTGTTTTGAATTTGTTAGTTTTAGGCTGTTTTTGATTTTTTTTTTTGAATTTGTAGGAGATGTTGATCAACTTGCAAACCCTCCTCAAAATCCTCAAGAAGCACAACAACAAAATCCTCAAGTTAATGAACCACAACCTCAATCTCCTCCACCAATCCCTCAACATCCTCCTAGAACTCAACAAAACTTAATGAGGGAAATTAAGAACAATAAAAAACAAATTAAGGATTTAATCAAGAGGTTGAACGATCCAAATGGTTCAACCACAAAAAGAATGACCCTAGGAACTTCACTGAAAGAAATGTTAAAACATGTAGATTCAATCAACAAACAATTAATTTGTTGGCACCATAGGAGGCAGGTGGCTAGGGCTTATTACCAAGATAAATTATCATATAAAGATGTAAAAGATTTAAAAATTACAAAAGGTGATGATTTGTGCGCATTATTCATTGACCCATGGTCAAATGCAAATCTTACCCTCAATGCGAAGAGGTTTCCTATTTATTGGTGCCACCACCAAGAGATTAGGATTTTTTTTGGGGATAGGTGGTACATGGTTTTTGATGACCCACCAAGTAACAATTGTGAAGTCCCTCAGTGTTTCCTTAGGAAACTATACTGTGAGTTCATCTTGAACAAAATCCTAAATTATTTTGATATGAGGGACTTCCAAGGGAGAGGTTGGGGGTCGGCTCAAGATAGACCCAATGCACAGTAGGATCCTACACGACAAGGGAGATGACCTTTTGCTAGGCCGCCTCATGAGCACATCATCATCCCTTCCATCGCGAAGGATAGTTTCAACGTAGAGACTTTTCAAGCCATTAGCTCTTTGACCCTGAGTGTCATCTAGGATGCAAGACCTATTCTACAACACCATCCAGGGGAGTCTTCGAGTGGTGGGATTCAATCGCATTTGTGTCAATCTTGTGGGGTGACTTGTTCATATGACCCCATTAACACTCAGGAGGCTACTAAATAGGATCTATCTATAGCCATGGAGATGGAAAGGGCATCTGACATTTTTCATGTGGCATATGACATTGATACTCAGGTAAAAGTTAACATTTTCATTGAATTTAATTTATTAAATTTCAATTTTGAAATGCAAGATTAACTAATTTAGTTTTATGATTTTAATAAAATTGTAGGGTCATAGTGTTGATACTGGATACACCGGCCCTACACCTACTATTCTCAACTTTGCACCTATCATTGAGGTATGTAACTACTAAAAAATTATAAATTTATTACATGTTAATAGCATTTTTTTACAAATGGTATTTTAATATGTGATTTTGGATGTTGAATAGGCTAATATTGGAGGTTTCGAGGGAACACCTCCCAGTGCTAGTGGATTTAGTCAAACCTACATGTAGGTAATAGAATAAAGAGTTTAACTAATGAATTGTACTTAATAGATTTTTGTATTTTATATTCATATTGTTGATTGTGTTACACTGCACATCTTTCAAACTCAAAATATTACTTCACATTCCATAACTAATAACTAGATGTTGATAGATGAAAAAATTTCAACTACAATATAGTTGTTTAGAAAGTTAACATAAACAGTGATGCAATTACTTCAAATAGCATAAGTAATAAGTCTACGAACAACTTCCAATTGCATTTTCTTGTCACGACATTCCATGAGATCACTTTTTACTAAGGCATCTTTTCAAATAGTTCACTGCCTTGTCTATGCTATGGATGCTTGGAAGGAATATATGGAAGAATAATAGTAAGCAATAGCATAGACAAGGAAATGAGTTGTTTGAAAAAATTTCCTCAAAGAAATGTCATCTCATGGTGTTGTCCATCACCATGAGACCCAATTTCTTTGAGGAAATTTTTCAAATAGCTCACCACCTTTTCTATGCTACCACATTTTCCATACATATCTACTAAAGAATTTTAGCAAACAATTCATTTCCTCACTGCTATGGCTAAAAGCTTAAAAAGTGTGCTTTCCAACAAACTATGGATGCTTGGAAAAAAACTATCAAAGCATAATAGTAAGCAATAGCATAGATAAGGCAGTTAGTAGTTTGAAAAAATGCCTCGAAGAAATGCAGTCTCATGGTGATGGAATGCCATTCCATCACCATGAGACTGCATTTCTTTGAGGAATTTCTTCAAAGAACTCACCACCTTTTCTATGATACCACATTTTCCATACATTTGTACCAAAGCATTTTATCAAACTACTCACTTGCTTGCTGCTATGGCTAAAAGCCTAAAATAGTTGCTTTCCAAAAAACTATGGATGCTTGGAAAATTTTCTATCAAAGCATAATATTAAGCAATAATACCATAGAGAAGGCAATGAATTGTTTGAAAAAATTCTTGAAAGAAATGCAGTCTTATGGTGATGGAATGCCATGATGTGCATTTGTTTGTAATGGCTTTCCATCACCATGAGACCCTATTTCTTTGATGTATTTTTTCAAACAGTTCTCTTCCTTCTCTATGCCACCATAGTTATCATACATGTCTATGAAATCATTTTATCAAACGGTTCACTGGCTTGCTACTATGGGTAAAAGCCTAAAAAAATGTGCTTTTGAAAAAGATATGGATAGGGAAAATAGTAAGCATGATAGCCAGAAATATATGGTTTAATAAATACTCAAAAATTTGTTCATAATCTCGTACATTATAAGTCATGACGTGAATTTCTATTGTAGTTTTTGTGATTGAATAATTTTTTTGTTTTATTTTCAGATGTTGCAAGCGAAGACACCTTTGAATGTTTAGGTGGAAATGGACATTAGTGTTTCATCTACTATAGAATCCTCGATCGCTCTAACAAGGGAGGTATGAGGCAAATTACTATATTTCAATTTACATTCGTTGTTATAGATGTTAGTGAAAAATAAAACCATTATTGATTTGTAGTTGAATTTCTATTTGGATGGTTTATATAGGGTTTCAACAGGGCTAAGCATGGGCATTGAAATATTTCCCTCATGGAGAGTGATCATCAGATGGAAGTAA
>VDFB02205645.1:0-17032 GCA_007258455.2 Sequoia sempervirens
CCTTCATCTTCAAGAGCCTCAGAGAGGTTTTCACCATTAGATACGTCCTTTCTTTTTACTATTTTGTTGTCGTAGAGTGCCATGGTGTGGTTTTCACTCAAGGACTTGGATATGATTCTTAGTTTCTCACTTTTGTGACTGAAGGATTCAATCATTTCCCCATAGTAGGCATGTGTGTCCAACTCCATTATGAATCCTGCCTTGTGATCTCCATCTGGAATGTTATCCCTCAACCCCATGAATTCTGAGAGTGCTTCATCATTTTTGAATGTATCAAGAACTGGTGGTCCTCGTTGGTCATAGTCGATCAGTTGGGGGTAGACTAAGCGGATCTTGTGATTTTGACTATCTGGTTCAAAGGATAATGTACTAATCATACATAGGGAGGTATCTTCGAATAACCTAGGTAGGTTGGATAAGGTATCTTCTTCATCGCTACTAATATAGGGCTCAGTGATAAAGTTATGCATGTTTGTCCCTATGGGTATTGGGGAGTGCACTTGTACTAGGACTGGCTGAGGAGAAACATTAGCAGCTCTAACCAAAGGACTTCAGCCACGTATGGTTATTCTCGGAGGGGTACATCCAAGACCAAGACTTGTTATAGGTCGTGTCTCAGGCATGATTGGTATTAAGAGCCCATTTTCATTTTGTCCCAGTCTTTGGTTTCGGTCATAGCCCATCGCAAGCATCATGTGTAGGCCTCTGCTTCTTTCATCCATTGGTAATTCAGGTGTCGGTCTTTCATCTCGATACAACATGTTTGATGGGTCTGCTTCAATTACCTCATGGCCAAGGTCTCCCCACCTTGTGAATTCAGGATAATTTTGAGGATAGGTTTGTGATGTGGGAGCTTGATTTTCTTGTGGGTGTCCTCGTGATCTTGGAGATTGTGGTAACTCTCCTATCACAAAAGCATTGTTAGGGAGCTTATAACTTCCACAACCATCCTCTTGGATGATGAGCTTGATATCAGATATGGTGGGAATGGCAGGTGTCTCTGTCGCAGAAGTGAGAATGGTGGGATCGATGTATGATGTGGATGGGGCCTCATCATTTTTTGGCACTTGGGGGATTTTGTAATATTTGGCTTCAAGGTTCTTGCAATATGAAAATGGCTCAGGATCTCCATTGATGGTAACCTCTTGTCCATTATGTGTGAATTTCACACATTGGCGGAAGGTTGATGCTACAACTTTCATCGCATGAATCCATGGGCGTCATAGGAGGATATTGTATGGCAATTCGAGGTCCAAGACCTGACATGTGGTTTCCATGAGTGTTGGCCCTACTTGGATAGGGAGCTTAATTGTTCCCTGAGACACTCTTTCTTGGTCATCATATGCTCTGATTGTGATGCCCTTCCCTTTATCAATGGAATCTTCTGATATCTTTAACTGCTTGATGAGACTAAAAAAATAGATGTTCAAACCCGCACCTCCATCCACCAAGACCCTTTTGATTTTTATTTTGTTCACAATGACCTCTAAGTGAAGTGAATGATTGTGAGATGGTTGGGCGGGAAAGTCTTGGTCAGAAAACATAAGGAGATTAGGTGTTATGATGTTTCCGACCATAGCTTGGAATTGTTTCGCATCGAGGTCTGCGGGGATGGTAGATGAGGCTAATGCTTCCTCAAGGATATTTTGATGCACTGATGAGATTTTTAACAACTCCATGATGGAGATGTGTGTTGGAATTCTTTTGAGTTGGTCTACAACATTGTAGCTATACGAAACGACTCTTGATGTAGGGACTCTATTGGGTTGGGATGATCCTGCGATGGTTACCTTTCCGCCTCTTGTGGTGACTCCACAATCTTCAGCATGGGCGCCTTTGATGTTGATGACCATGCAGTTTTCATTGAGGCTGGCAACAACTGTTTCGTATACATGATTTACACTGCCTTTTCCTTTATCCTTGTTATTCCCTTTGTTGCCATGATTTAGCATCGGATTCGTGTAGATTTTAAGGTCCTGATTCCCTGTAGGTGCTTCCACATTTATGATTCTTTTGTCAATGAGATCTTGGATGATGTTCTTGAGTCTCATACAAATGTTTGTGGTGTGGCCTTTTATTTTGTGGAACTCACATAGTTGATTTTCATTGTACCAAGGAGGTTTGACATCAGGTTCTTGATAATTCTCAAATGTAGGAGCTTGAATGAGTTTTTCGTCGATTAGCTTTTTCATGATGTCCTCAAGTGGTTCCCCAAAGTAGTGTATTTTTGTTTGGGGGTATGTTTTCTGCGTTGAGGTGGTCCTCTTTGGTCATTGGCGTTAATGATGGTGGGATTATTGTTGGGTTGATATGTTGTGGTGGTGTTTTGGTTGTGGTTGGATTTGTGAATGCTTGGGGTGTATTTTACGTGGACCACTAATGACCGCCTTGGTGTCCACGACACCATCATTAGTGACATTTTTTCACCTCACCCATGTCACGAGTTTATCATTGTATGGTTTGATGTGGTGGTTGTTTGTGGTTAGTGATATATGATGTTGATTCGATGGGTTGGGTCACAAGGGCTCTTTCGATGCTAAGCTCCTTGGAGATCAATTGATCATATGTGGTGATACCCTAAACTTTGAGATGGAATGATAGGTGACTTTCAAGGTTGGCTATGATTGTGCAAACTTGTTGTTCTTCTGGCATGGTCCATTTGCTCCGATTGGCCTTTGATCGCCATCATTGAAGAAATGAAGCAAAAGATTCATTTCTTCCTTGTTTTAGAGCGTATAGTTCTTCGAGACCCCCAACATCCATTTGCAATGTTACTGTAGTTATTGTGAATACTTGTAATCTCTTGAGATGTTCTAGTAATGCGTAGGTAAGCGAGAGAACCATTCTATAGTGGGGCAGCCAACCCTGGAAATAGCCACATCGGGAATGCGGTAATAGTCATGTGACTTCCATGCAATAGACACGGAATTCACGTGTGATCTTGAGGGTTTCGTCCCTAGATATTTGTCAAATTTGAGGGATTTCAAATCCCTTAGGGAATGGTTTCATTTCTAGCTCCTATCAAATGGATAGGGAGACAAGTTGCTTTGTGTTTTGGTTGTTCGCCCTGACTGAAGATCAAGTACTTGTTGCGAGAGCAACTTGAGTTGTGTCGTCATATCATTCTGAGGATCAGGGGGTGGGATGAATGTGTTTTGGGGTGTTGCAATCATGGTTTGGATGGATGGGTTGGTTGGTGCATTGTTCAATGGTATTGGTATGTTGTGGTGGGCGAAGTAGGCTTCTACTTGCTTTTGGATGAAAAATGCTTGTTGTTGCTCTTGTTGTTGTTGCGCTAGAATTTTTTCTTGTTGTTGTACTTGTTGTTGTTCTAACAACGCTTGTTGTTGGGCTGCCAATTCTGCTACTTCTTGCTGATCTTGGTATTGCTTTAGTGCTTGCTGATACGCTTGCAATTGCGCTGCTTGTGCAAGAAGTTGTGCTTGTGCTTGTGCTTGTTGTGCTTGATATTGAGATTGTGCTTGAGCTTGGGCTTGTGCTTGTGCGGCTTGTTGTTGTAATAAAAGTTGTGCTTGAGCGACTCTTTGTGCTTGCAATGCTTGTGCAGCTTGTTGTTGTTGCTGTTGCAATAAAGGTTTGGCTTGTTGTGCTTGTAATGCGGCTTGTGCAGCATTGGTATCTTGCATAGCTTGAGCGGCTTGTTGCACGGCTTTTTGTTTCTGCACTTGTTGGTGTCCTCTTTGAAAAGCGACTTGTAATGTTGCATCGAATTGGTTTGATGTGGTGAACGTTGGTGGTGGTGGAGGTGGTGGTGGATTTGGAATGGTGGTAGATGATGATGTTGTGTTGATTATTTGGTTGGTGGATGGTGTTGTCATGTTGATTATGTGATTGGTGGATGGTGTTGTTGATGTGGTAAGTGGCATCGTTAATGTGATTGGCCCTTGGGAGACCATGCTTTGCAATGTTGTGGGGGTGTTTGATGATGTTTCCATTGCTTGCGTGTTTGTTGTTTGTGATGTCAACAATAAGTTTTGAGCATTTGGAAAAATGTTTTGATTCATGGTTGGGATAGCGGTTTGATTGATACTTGGTAGGGGAGGCAACCCCAAGCCAAGGAGTGATGTGGATGATAATGGTAGTGGTGGGATAGGTGGAAATGTGAGGGGGGTGAATCCTTGTGAAAGTGTTGTGGTGTTGAAATTTCCCCCTGGTCCGAACATGTCTCCCTCTTCTTGTGAATTTGTGAGAAGAGGTGTTTGTGGTGCTCCGTGAAAAGATGTTGATGATAGGTCATAATGTAAAGTGAGAGGAACATTTTGGTGTAATGGATTATGGAGGATGTTTTGTTCCACACACTATGGTGTTTTGCGTCCAAGTTTGTGGTTGGCCCCACACACAAGGGGATGTGATTGGAGAGCATTGAGGAATGTGTTTCCCTTGTTAACATTTGGTTGGGTTGGAGAAAATGATGTTGTGATTTGCGGAATGTTTTGTGTGACATTTTGAGATGGGGGTGTAGATGAAATGGGGATGGTGGATGAAAAGTTGGTGGAAAGAAAAGATAATCTCTATAGTGCTCCATCAAAATCCGAAGGCAACTTGGCCCCCTGTTTTGCTAGTTCAAGCATGTACAACGAAGGGTTAAGTTTCATCATGATGTTGATGATTCTATGGTTGTCCAGATTTTGGAGCATTTCGGCTATTTCTTTGCGAGACATTCCAAAGGTGAGGGTCCTCCTTGATTTTTTTTCTTCTTTGTGGGTTTTGTGATGAGAGGGTCAATGGATTGTTTGATTCTGCTAGATTCATTTCTGCGTTGGTTTGGCTAAGGTCACTTGAAGCGGGAGTTTCTTTGTGGGCTTCCATATTCTTCTTGTATTGAGATCTCATTTGAACCATAAAACAAGGATCAATCTTCGAGAATATGGGAGATGAATCTCTTGATTCCTTGAATTAATCTCTATTTTATGTCCCAGTGAGGATTTTTAGGATGCTTTTTAGGATAAAATGTGATGATGATATGATGGTGATGGTTAAAGATGGATGTTATGGATGTTTTTGGCTTTTGATAGATCTTGAATGAAATACTAGGCTTTGGATTTTTGATTGGTTTGATTTTTGGATTTTGAGATTTTGTCCTTAATCTTGATTTTGATTTTGATTTTGATTTTGAACAAAAGACCCTAAGATGTTTGATAATGATCTAAAGGATAGTTGTGTTCAAAGGATGATGATTTGGATATGTGTGAGGAGAAGGATGCATCTACCCACACCTACCCAAACAAGATGATTGTTTCACTAAGTATATGGAGAAGGATTTATCTACATACACTAAGCTAGACAAGATGATTTTGATGACTTTGACTAAGGATATGCAAAAGGATGCATTCATACATTCCTAGCCAAAGGTGTTTTGATAAATGTTTTCAGGGACTTGGTCTCAATGAGTTTGGATGATTGCTTGATTTTGTCATAAAGCCTAGTACTTCAAGGATGATTTCAAGGTTTTTCAAAAGATGATTTGTGAGATGGATTTTGATGTTTTGAAAGATGGATGAAAGAGGTTTGATTTGTTTTGATCCCTAGATGAACCTAAAAAGACCACTTTGTTTTCCTAGACCTAGGTATTGAAGAGCATGCATATGCTTGCTAATGACCTTTGTAACCAAGAAATGATTTAAACATTTTGGATTTCCAATCAATGATTAGTGCTTTTGGGATTTTGGAGTCTTCAACACACATGAAAGTTCATTTTGCTTATCTTTGTTTAATGGCTTTATTTTACCAAAAGCACTCTCTTTGATTAAAGTTTCAAACTAAGATGTCCAATGTCTTAATTTCTTTAAACCCCACAAGATATTTTATGTGGAAATTCAATGAACTTAAGGCAAGGGTTTTTCTGTTGTTTACTTATGAAGACAAATTGAGGTATAATCCAATGCTTAGGAACCTATAAGGACGTGAATCCCAAGGAAACTTGATAGCATATGGATTGAGTCAATGATATTTGTCTTCAAGAGGGTTTGAAATTTTGAGAATCATGTTGAATGTTTGTTTGCAAAATGTTTTCGAATACAACACTGTGTTTTCAAATGAAGAACAATTACAAGCCCTATGGATGTGTAAGACAATATTTGTTGAATCCCCACTTGGACAAGTCCAGCTACGTCTATCTTTAGTGAATGGTTAGATGCTTGATCCCACTGGCTCCCCTCCACGGCTCATTAACGTCAATCAGGGCAGCCAAGCATCAACACCCATGAAACTCCCATGGCATGTTTTCCATTTCTACTAAAGATTGTAAAAGTGTGGGGCGGCTTCAAAATGACCGTTCTTGCACCAAAAAATAGATTAAGGATTTTGGAAAATTTTAGCACATGGGTTCTAGTAAGGACTTTCCGTTCGTAGAGATTGACCCATACGGCAAGAGTCCCCTTTCAGATCCATCTTGTCAGAGCCAACCGCGTGATAATGGCATTTAACCAATACCCACATTTATATCCTGGCTGGAAATACTCTTGGCTTTAGAGTATTACCAATTGAGTCGTTCCCTTGGGTGAGTACTTTTTCCCCAAGGCAGGCCTTCTAAGATAAACAAAAGCAAGCAAAGACACAATTTGTAACTCGATCGATCTTTGATGGCACAAAGAAAGAGAATGTACGTGAAAATGCCCCTACTCACACTCGCACAAGATGTTCAATTTTTAAGCCTAAATCGAAGTGTTTCAAAGCAATAAAATGTATTTTGAGTGTTTCTCTTGCACCCTAGATCGTACGAGCCTTAAGGGGAGAGGATACACACTCAAAGACAAAATCACACAATTCAAGCACTTGTTCATTTTATAGCCTTCAAAGCAATTGTGAGTTCGTTTTAAGCACCAAAATGAAGTGTGAGTTTTGATTGTTCAATTCTTAACCTCAAACAAAATCTAGTGAGTTTGTCCTAAGATTCATTTTAAGCCCTTTGCAATGAAAATCAAATTGTTCATTTTTAGACCCAAATGAAAATTAGTGTTCTAAGACGAAAAGATAAACAACTTCGTGAAGTAGTGTTGATCAAACACTTAAAGCGTTAAAAAAACACTTTGAGTTTTCAAAAAAAAAATTTCCCCTCCTTTCATTTTCATTTGCTAGCCTCCTCCTTTGCTTTGTACCTTTTCGCCTTCGCTTTTCCTTTGTACCTATAAGAGAAAAGGACACAAAAATTGAGTTATCCTTTTAAACCTTTACTTTAAACCATAAAATGATTTTAAATGAAAAAGTAATAATGTGTCTTTTAACTAATGAATGCAGAACTCATAAGAATTCTGATTTCCACCAAATTTTTAAAGCAAATATTTAACCAAGAATAAAACACTTTGTTAAAAGCAAATATAGTGTTAAATCTGTTAAATCTTCTTTTCGAAAGAAGCACAAGAAATAGCATTCTTCATTATAAGACTAAAGATTTAAAAAAAAATCAAAACATCATATCAAAGGTGAAGGTCAGCTCATTAATACAGCTTTGGAGAATCCATTTGAAAAGGTCCAACTTTCAAACAAATACATTTAACAAGTATAAAAGGTGTGCCCGAAAGTCAAGAGAGTAATTGCGCCGCTCCTTCTCCTCTTGAATACGCTGCCCCTGCCTTCCTGTATCAAAAGACATCATGGCAAAGATGGTTTTGCATATAAATGTTCATGTAGTGTTTAATGCTCACGCCTGCAACAGAATTAGGATTCAAAAAGAAAGTCATACCAAGGCCAAACAACAGGGAAATTTCAAGTTTAAAGTTTCCATTCATTTGACTGCCAAACTGTCATTTATTAACTAATAATCCTCACCTCCGCAGCCAGAGCTTTCATCATAAAAATAGGGATGAAGGTACGTGGCAGAGTAGGAATGAAATGGAGTCATAATTTCTAAGTTAGTCACTGAAACAAGATTCACATAGAAGTAAAAGACACTTGCAAATTTGCTGCAGTACACGCGCAGGTTTGACAGGGATTGATTTGCAATGGTCATTGATATTTATATTCAAAATTGCGCGCCATCTGTTACATAGAATCTTAAATGTTTAATCTCTAACATTTGCATTGAACAGTAAGTTTTAATGACAAACATAAAATTCCAACTTGCTAAGTTCGGTTGTGATATAGACCAATATTCACCCACTATCATAAAAAAATTTAAGAGGAAATTGATTATGACTTTTGACAAAAAATATTGACGTTGACTGCCATCAGAGGACACACTGCCATCAGAGGACATAGGATATTTCATATCATGCCTTACAATAGGTGATAGCAATTAAGAGTGGACGACGCGACATACAAAGGTTATAGATATTCCCCATTCTTGCCCGCAGCCTTTCTGCCTATGCAAAATTTAAAAAAATGAAGATGGAAGTTTCAAAGTAGGGTATGGATTTATGTCAGATAAGAATTTATTTAGAGATATGGGACTCCAGATAGTGTATTTTTTCTTTGCAAGATACGCCAAAGAATGGACTTGTGGATAAAACTTAAAAGACTTTCAGGAAAATTGAAATCTAGCACTAAAATTTCATACTAGCTATTGAAGATAGCTCAATAAATAGTTAAAAGTATCCCAAAGCATTTCGACCAAAATCAGACGTATTCATATTGTGAATTAGAATGACAGAAGTCAAAACAACTAATAGATAATGTGAAATAGTTTCAGCTTCATGTAGTTAGGACGTCCAAAGCATTGCAGTTTACTAGAAAACAAAATTATTCATATTGTAAACTCTCATATAATCATAGTAAAATAGTTAGGCTCATAATCATGCCCTCCTTCTAGTGCCAAGATGAAGTACCCTAGATCTGCATGTAAGACCAACTTCAAATACTTATTAGAAAGGTTAGTCTAAACACACAAATCTGCAAATACCTCCATGAAATAGAATATATATGCTAAAGAAATGCCACAAGTAACAAAAACAACATCAAGAAGACATTTCAAAAGCAAGATAATCACCTATTCCATGTTGGATTGGTGTCACATGTGCTAGTGACCCTTTCCCAACCCTTGATCAATAGCTAAATGATGATGTATTGCAATGAAGATGAAGAACAAGATTATTTCTCAAACCAAGAGAGTAACCTTGCATAAAATTTTGGATCCATGAATGAGAATGAAGGCCTTTTTTTATAGATTTTCTTGATGAGAGATTGGCCAAGATGGTGAATGTGGGACTAAAGATCCTCCAATGAGAAGATGACACTTGTCAAGTGATGATAGGTCAATGATTGTGCAAGATTAGGGAAATGTGCCCATGAGAGGGAGAATTTGAATTCAAATTTGAGAGTAAATGCTAAGTGGGGGACAAGAAAATGAGCAATAAATGCACTATTGGAGGGACAAATCAACTTTCCTTTGAATTCAAAATTGAGGGAATATTCCCCATAAATTCCATGTTGATGGAAAATCTTGGATTTAATAAATCAATAAATTGATTTATATGTGCAAGTGGCTAGATCTAGATAATGCAAGTGGGATGGGATTAACATTTAATCAGGGTTAGATTAAATAGATGATGATTATGCTGATTTAATGTTGATTAGGTGAGTTGACCTTTAGGATTTAAATATTTGATTTATTTAAATCAGAAAAGGATGAAATATGGATTTAATTAAATAAATGTTTGATCTATTTAATTAAAGTGATGATGTTTGATTTATTAAAAGGCTGATGATAATGTTTATTTGATAAATGACCTTAGGAAATGAGATTATTTAATGAATGGATGAAAGTGATGAATGGGCCTAGTGTGAGACCTAATTTGACTGAATCCGATCGAATGCATAATGTTAATTTTGCATGTCTACAATATCTATCAAGTTTCACTTTTTGAGAGAGAAGGTGAGTGAAAAGGAAGTCATATTGGAGTATGTGCCCACTAAGGAATAGATTGCAGATATCTTTAACAAACATTTTCCTAAGGATACTTTTAAGTATCTCAGAGGAAAACTAGGGGTGAATACCCCTCCTAATCAGAATTAAGATGCATTGACTTGCATTAGTCCGTGCTTTTCATAGTCATATCTTATGATCCAGATTGATGTTGTGGTGGTTGCTACTCAAGGGGAGTAGTCAAATGTTCAAAAATGTCGTTCAGAGTTTGTGTGGAGAAAGATAATGTGTATCTTTGTCATTGATATGAAAGGGGGAGAAGAGTCATGTGAAAAACTATGAATTATCTAGGGAGAAGAGTTAGAATCTAAGGGGGAGAAAGTGCTAAGAGAAAGTTGTGTTGATGGTGTTTTTCACATCATCTGTTGCCATCAATGCAAAAGGGGGAGATTATTGGATTTTTCTGATATGTGGATGTCATTGATGTCAACACTATTGGCATTAAGGTTGTATATGTTGAGGATATTGATAAAATTGTAATAAAATAAGTTGCAGGTTGTCAGTGATGTAGTGAATTTCAATATGTTGGATATCTCAGTATGTTGATGATAAGAGGTTGTGGATTAAAGGGTTTCTTGTTGAGTATATCTAGTTTATCCATGTAAATTTTTAGATATCCGCATGAAGATTTGATCAAGTTATGAGTATATGTGTTCTGACAGTTTTTCTGTTGCTTTAGTTGGTGTTCCTGAAAGATGGTGATGTGATTCTAGTAATTCAAGTTGTTGTAGATGCTTCTATAGTGATTCACGATGCTTGTGGATGTTTCTAGATCATGCTCTATTTGTATTGTTGATCCAAATTGATCGTTGTGCTCACGATTGGTGATTTTCTTTTGTGTGTTCATGTTTTTCATGATCATGGCTGACAAGGTGATTGTAGCATGTTGTGTATCTCTGAGGCATAATTTTTGGAGGTTTTTAGTGTTCGAGGATGTTGTTTTGGATCTTCACTATGTTGTGGATGACATTGGTTGATTCACATTGTAAATTGTTTATGGTTTGGGTCGACAGTTTGTACTCATTTTATATTTTATTAAGGCCAACATGTAGATGATCTTATCCCTAGTTGTGGATATATATGAGTGATTGTTTTTACCATTTGAAGGCATGTATGTGCAAGAAGTGTGAGAGAATTGCGAGTGCTATGTGTGAATAATGTTCTAATAATTTGAAGGCAAAAATAAAGTGTGAAGAAGAGTGAGCAAAGTTTATGTGCTGAACCAAAACTGTAATTAGGCATTAGCAGATGCTATTTTCTCAGTTCAAAATCTTGTGGATGTAATCCAAATGTTTCTATAAGGTCCAATGTGTCTTCCTTTGGGTAGTAATCCTTTTGTATTTGAGAAGTGAGCTCTAGGTAGTGTGCCTAAATGCATGTGCATTCCCCATTTATAATTTTTTATTCTTTTAAAAATTATAATCTTGTGGACTAACCTCCACTGTGGTTTTTCCCCTAATAGGGTTTCCACATAAAAAAAAATCTTGGTGCTATGTGTGTTTTTGATGTGGTGACAGTTTATGCTTTCATGTTTATTTATCGGATTTGAGAATAAGTTTAATAAGTTTAATTTATGTGACAACTGATTCACCTCCCCCTCTCAGTTGTCTACCCTTGTGTTGCCAACAAGTTTATCGTGTACACTTGTGTGTGGGTCATCCTTGGGTTTGGCATTGTATTGTAATCCTATGTTAACATTTATTTCCTTAAAACTATTTTTTTGGTATTTACATTGAAATGAAATAAACTTGTATTTTTTTTTTTGAAGGAAAATGAATGAATGAATGATTGAAACTCATAGAAATTCAATTGAAAGGAAGTATATGGGAAAAATATTCTTCCTACACTAATCATATAGTTACATTTTCAAGTAAATAAACACAAAAGTACCATAAGACAATGACTTATGTGAGGAAAACTATTTCAAGAGAAAAAAAAACTCACATTCTAAAGAAAGTCAATGTATTATTTTGTAATCAAAGGTTACAATACACTTGTAGAGTCTAATACTTCATAGAAGTGTCACCAACCAAACATTTGGAGTAATTTTGGTAGCATAACAGTTACTTGCAAAATTCAATATCAAAACCTCCATATCAAGCACCCAATGAATAGGAGATAAAAAAATCACATTCTAAAGAAAGTCAATGTATTATTTAGTAATCAAAGGTCACAATACACTTGTAGAGTCTAATAATTCATAGAAGTATCACCAACCAAAGATTTGGAGTAATTTTGGTAGCATAACAGTTACTTGCAAAATTCAATATCAAAACCTCCATATCAAGCACCCAATGAATAGGAGATAAAATACATAAAACCACCAAATGGTAATTGAGAAAACATGAGTAAAACCACCCAAAATTTGGTGCCTAAATCCCTAGCTAAAATTCCAACACCCAAATCCCAAGATGGGCCCATAGGTTAAAAATATCATATTCCTTCCTCCTACCATAAGATCATCATAATCCACTCACCAAATTTGGTGCTCCATTTTGGATCCACCATATCCATTCAATTTTTTTTTGAGGTAAAAGTAACAAGTTGTGTCACACTTTCGACCAACTTATCAACACAAGTGAATTTAAGTTTTTCTAACTAAAAAGAAATTTTGGTCAAACATATTGTCCATAACTTTTCCAACAAAAAATGTTTGCTAAATGCATATGTAGCACCACTTTGAGGCCAATTTACCAAAAATAATATTATTTGAAAAACTTGATTCATTCTAGCTAAATTCATTCTAGCTAAGTCAGATATGTCCATAACTTTTCCAACAAAAAATGTTTGCTGAATGCATATGTAGCACCACTTTGAGGCCAATTTACCAAAAATAATATTATTTGAAAAACTTGATGTTTCAACAACTCATACTCATGTAGCTAGATTCATTCTAGCTAAGTCAGATATGTCCATAACTTTTCCAACAAAAAATGTTTGCTAAATGCATATGTAGCACCACTTTGAGGCCAATTTACCAAAAATAATATTATTTGAAAAAATTGATGTTTCAACAACTCATACTCATGTAAATAACATTGTTTAGACATAAAAACACCCTTTTGTAGATCCATAACCGTAGTTTTCAAATATATATATTTAATTGTTGAAATATTTTATATATATTATTTTTTATTTTTACTAAAAGTAGGTTATCAACACAAAATATTAGGTTAATTGCCATGTCAAGAAAAATATAAAACTTATTTAAAATTTTGAAAAAAATATGATGCACTAGATAAAATAATCTATATCAAGATGGTATATTTTTTCTAGTTTATATAAATAGTTAATATGAAATTTGACATCAAATGGAGACAATCCTACTTTAATACACACACATTTTAATATTTATTTAAAAATATATATTTATCAATTGGAAAAAAATATATCCATGCACTAAAGTTTAAGGTTATAAATACACATAAAAAAATGAAGGAAAAAAATTATTATATAAAGATCAATGTCTCATGGAGCTTCATTTTCTTGGATTTTATCAACAACTAAATTATAGTGTCAATTTATAAAAAAACTACATTCAAATAATTTTTAATTTTTTTTCAAAAATAAAAAACATAAAATATACTAAAAAATTCACATTTGATTAGTTTACATTATTTCAAAATTTAAAACATATATGCCACTTTTTAGTGTTTCAAGGTTAGAATTTGGACTAATGTTGGTTGTTTCCTTTATAAAAGTGTGACACAAATTTGTATTTTTACCCTATGACATGTTATAACATGCATCATAAGTTGGTAAACAAGTGTAACCCATTATCATAACTCATTTCTGTGTCGGATGTTTTAATATTCCAATGTGGGAGGCCCAACTTACAAAAGCCATAAATTTGGATTTGGGGGGATGCTTAGGATCTTTATTAAATTTTAGAGCTCAAATACATATACATTTTAGGCATTCAATAAGTACTATTGAATAAACCAAAATATTTATTTTTTCAAATAAATGACCTCTATCCTAGAATGAGTCTTTTTATTTTATAGCCTAAAAGTTATGGTTTTTGTATTCTCAAAATTAGGAGCAAGCTTGAGACACCTTTCCTAAAATTCTTCCACTTGTTCAAAATGTTGCAATACAAAATTATCAATTAATTTCTAGGGTCCAAGAGGTGTATAAAATCATAATATAGATTAAATTTTTATGTACCCATTGATGTAAAGTGTCAAGTTTCTCTAGAAGCACCCTCCCATCCTCTACCATGTCAAAAAAATATTACTAGACATCAATATGCTTCATCCTTGCATGAAAGGTCAATTTATTGGCTAGACATATGACACTATGATTGACACACATAGTTGTAATAGCTTATGGAGTCAACCCTAGACATGAACATAAATATTTAAGCTAGATTCCTTCCTCACAAGAATGAATAGTTTTCATGAACTTGAATTCAAAATAATTGTACTGTCATGAATAATAAAAACATATCCACTGGTGGATCTCTTGCTATCAACATCCCTAGCTCAATTTGAATCCATAAATCCATGAAAAACTATTGACGGTCAGTCCCCTATAGGATTACCCTAATAAAAGAATGGAGTACTCAAAGGTATCCTAAAATATTTAAATCTCTTCACTGTGTCCCAATGTACTCATCTAGGATTATTCATGAATTGAGTCAAGATTCCTACTATTTGGGTGATGTCTAGTCTAGTACATAACATAAAATACATTTATCTCCTAATGACAAGTAAGTAGAATGTACTTGGAAAATATCCTCCATCTCACTTGGATAAGTTATAAACTATTCTATTGATAACTTTGTTCTCATAGAAACAAGAACACACAATGGTTTGCACATTATCATGTTGAACCTCTCCAACGCCAAGCTCACATACTTTCTCTAGCCCAACCAAAGATTTATGTTTTCTCTATTTCTTCTAATATTTATACCCAAGATGAACCTATTATTCCCTAAGTCTTTCATCTCAAATTATGATGAAGTCTGAGATAAATTCACAAATCATGTCCTTATTGTTATAACAATTAACATTTCATCAACATATAATGGGCTAACATAGAAACAATAATTTTCTATTTTATAATAGTGTTAGTGTGTGGCGACTGATCATGCTATACTGTATAGCCCATGGTATATTGTACACTCCGACCCCCTATCCTCGCCGGGGTTTGGGGCTAGGCTGGGCCCTGGGCGGGGGTTCGGGGGTGGCAGCCCTCAAAAAGTGGGGGTTCGGGGGCACAGAGCCCGAGAATTTTTTTTTCCAATTTTTTCACGTCGTCAGCGAAAAAGGAAAAATCTTCGAAAAAGAAAGAAAACCGACTTTGTAAGACCCTAATTCTGGAAGCTTCTAAAAGCTTGTTAAAATGGGTTAGGATGGGGGTTATAGTATGATGAAAAATGCAATTATTCAGAAGATTGTAATAGGTTTTGCATTGGGTAATAAAAGTATTAGATGGCTGCGGTTTGGTGGATGTAGCCCAGATTGGGTGAACCACGTTAAATTCTCTGTGTTATGATTTATTCTGTGTATGATTTAGTTTCTCTGTTTATTATTTAAATCTGCATTTAATTGTTAGATATCTGCCATCTCTAACCCTAACAAGTGGTATCAAAGCGAGTTGTGTTTTGATTATCATCTATAGGAAAGTCTCACGGCTGAGTGGGAGTCTCACGGTTGAGTGGGAGCAATGTCAGACGAGGGTAAGAAGGTTGAGAAGTTTAATGGGAAGAACTATCAGTTATGGAAGATGCAGATGGAGGACTATCTCTATTAGAAGGATTTATGGCAGCCATTGGAAGGGAAAGCCAAGAAACCTGCAACAATGTCAGATGAGGACTGGGAGATCTTGGATAGAAAGGCTCTTGGTAGTATTCATCTATGCCTGGCACAATTGGTGGCGTCTAATATTACAACAGCAAAGACAACTCAAGAGTTGATGGAAACCTTGTCGAAGTTATATGAAAAGCCTTCCGCTTCGAATAAGGTATTTCTTATGAAGCGTTTATTTAATATGAAAATGGTAGAAGGTGGGTCAGTTACTGATTATTTGAATGAGTTTAATATGGTCACCAGTCAATTAACTTCTGTAAAAGTGAACTTTGATGAAGAAGTTAGGACTCTTTTGATTCTGTGTTCTTTGCCTAAAAGCTAGAATAGCTTGGTAATGGCTGTTAGCAATTTTGTTTCTAGTTCGAATACATTGAAGTTTGATGATGTTGTTGGTGTTATTTTGAGAGAGGAAATTCGTAGGAAAAGCTCAGGTGGAACATCCACATCAGGCAATGTTTTGAATGTAGAAAGCAGGGGCAAAACAAAGGAGAGAGGAAACAATTTTGGAAATCGTGGGAAGTCACGAGGAAAATCAAAGGACAAAAGGTCCCAATCTAGAGACAAGAGGGATTGCTGGTACTATGGTAAGCCAGGTCATTTGAAGAAAGATTGCTGGTCTCAGAAAAATAAAGATGGAGACAACAAGGAAGGAAGTAAAGAGGCAAATGTGGTAAGTAATAAATCTGATAAGGATGCTTTGATTCTTTCCCTTGATAATGCTGATGATTCTTGGGTATTAGATTCAGGGGCTTCATTTCATGCTACCCCCCATAGAAGTTATTTTCTTGATTATGTCCAAGGGGATTTTGGGCTGGTTTATTTAGGAGATAATGAACCCTATCAGATTGTTGGAAAGGGAAGAATCAAGATTAAGTTGCATAATGGAAATCATTGGCTACTACGTGAGGTAAGGCATGTTCCAAAGTTAAGCATAAATTTAATTTCAGCAAGGCAACTAGATGATGAAGGTTGTGTTGTTACATTTAGTGATAAAAATTGGAAGGTCCTGCAAGGGTGCCTTAGTAGTAGCAAAAAGGTGTGAAATTAGGCACCTTATATCTTTGTACATGACATATTGTTCCTTCTACTTTAATTGTTACAAAAAAGGGTCAATGTTTAGGAATAGTTGCTACAGTTCAGTAGGTAGAAGATCATACAATTGATGTGGACTTTGAATCAGCACTGTGGCATAATAGACTTGGGTATATGAGTGCAAAAGGTATGAAAGTGCTTCATTCAAAAAATGTTTTACCAGGTCTTAAATGTGTTAATATGGATTTTTGTGAAATTTGTGTGTATGGAAAACAAAAGAGAGTTAGTTTTCTTGAGGATGGGAAGC
>VDFB02205648.1:0-26551 GCA_007258455.2 Sequoia sempervirens
CCATAACCAGTAGAACCTCTCATCGGACACTGCCTAGCTATGTGCCCATGCTGCCCACATGAATAACAACCTGTGCCTGTGCCTCTACCAAATCCTCTACCACCCGAAGGTGCATTGGACTGCTGAAAACTACCCCTACTGACGGTAGACTAAGCACTCTACGCAGGCTGATCCTGCCTATTGCGCTTATTGCGCCACCAGTTACAACCCTTTCCTGACTGAGGACTGTTTTGTTGTTGTGGTTGAGGGTTATTATTCTTTTGAGTGTTTGTTGCTGCCCACCCTTTGTGGGTGTCTCTTGGTTCTTGGAAGAACCACTTGTCTGTGCCTGTCCACCTCGTGGACTAAAACTTGCTGCAGGAGCAATCCCAATCTACACTCCTGTATGCCCACCTAAAGCCATAATAAGGTTCTCCTCAACTATAGAGAGCCTTCTCACTGCGACCTCCATAGTCTTTGGCTCAAAGACTTCGGACACCACAACGATCACGAGGTGTTTAAGCCACGATAAAATGTTGTACTAGCATAGGCTCATCATAGCCAATACCCCGGCCTCTTTGCTTGAGTTCATAGACCTACGTTCATTATTGCTCTACAGAAAGAGCTAACTGGCGTAGATCATGGAACTCGTCAGCCCTACGCTGCCTCCAGTGTTCCGAAAGGAACCGAGCTCTAAACCTCTCGAGAAACATCTCCCAAGACATAGAACCAATATCTATATGGAGCTTCTGCTCCTCTAGGCGCCACCATGTAGAGGCGAATCCTCTCAAGTGCATAATAGCGCATCTGGCACGGGTATTGCTACCGTAAGGGTGCATGGAAAAGCATCTACCCAAATCCAGTAGCCAGGTCTCTGCCTCTAAACCTCCTCCTGAACCATCAAAGGTAGGAGGACGTGCTCTCAATAAATCCCTCATATGACCAGCAATGATAGCATCCTGATGTGCTGGGTCATCTACTCTCCTAGGGGATCTATCTCTCTCTCTCACAACCTCCTGCTCATCTACCTGTCTAGGTCCAAGACGAGCTAGGACCTCCTCTAAAAGTGGACGTATCTGAGAACCCTCTACTGCTGACTGTTCGGGATTCTGTCCCTCATTTCTCTGACCCATCTGATCCGCTTGGTCACTATGGTGAGGGCTAGGAGGGGGAGTAACCTGAGGGATTGGCCCACGGCCTCCACCTCTACCTCTACCACGACCTCTTCCTCCTCGCCTAGGCATGTTCCTACACAAGACAATTTACGAGTCTTAGATACTGTTCAACCAAGGTTATCAGTTGCGACACTACGTACTAGGTCAACCTAATGGGCTCTAGATTACCCAGAGCGTCCAGTGTTTGTAACCTTGGCTCTGATACCAATCTGTAATGCCCCGTCTAAATAACCAAAGAATGTTGCAAAAGTGATATAAAAGTGTAATAATTTTTTTTTTAAAGTATTAATATTATGTTAATTAGTTGCACACATTCTTAGGTTAATCGACGTTACACTACTTTGAGTTTTCCTTAAGCGACTTAAGTACTTCGCATTGCACTTAATAATTCATTACATAAAATAAACATTGCATAACAATTTAAATTCCCATTCAAGATATAATAGAGTTCAAATACATTTCCATACATTGCAATGATATATTATTACATTACTCATCCATCTGATGAGGTAGTTCAAATAACAAATACTTTACAATTACATTGATCACCTCTTATACATTTGAGGGATGTTTTTACATTTCAAACTTTACAAAATACAATGATGAAGAAATAAAAGAAGTCCATGTGCGAGCTCTCCATCCATGAAGCGCTCAATGCAACGAACAAACTGGGGACCCAACGGAGTAAGGTGCACATTCCACCCAACCATGTGGTACCCGTAGGTCCACCCCCCGTGCTAGGAGATAGTAATGGGGCTACCTAGACCAAATCTACTAACCCTAGACACTAGTACATACACACTATTGGTTACATTGCTTCCAGATTTGACAATTGATTTGAAACACAATCACAAGGTTTAACTGTTATTCTAGGTGGAGTGTCATCACAACGATGCAATGGTTACCCTGGTGTTTCTTCCTAGGTCCCGGCCCCCAATCCTTGGGTTACCCTGGTAACCTCTTACAAAACTCGGCCCCTATTGCATACAGATGCGGAATCGAATGTCCCTTAAGGAAACGAGACAACGATTTTCCATCCCAGGCCTTCTCGACTTATACTCATAACTGTAGTAGCTTATGGGTCATAAGCAAGGCATGCATATCTTGTTACAAATTTTAAACTATCTAATGTGTACTTTAATTTTCACTGAGTTACTAACTATTTGTAAGTTACCCTGACACCACTTCGTGTGTCGGCCCTTACAAATAGCCACTCCCCTAAACATAATAAGGGTATTCAAGATTCACTAGCTAGGGTAGACAAGTGCACAACAAAACAAAAATACCAGATTTACCACAACGTACAATTACATTCCATTCCGCAGAACAGGTGCACTACCCTAAACTTGTTCAATCACATGTATTCAAAAATCAATTTCACCCCCCCTTCAAAATTTAGTACTGGAAGACTTAATCATTTAATACTTTTCCCAAATTGACCATATAAAAAGGAAAATCACTATTTTAAAACAATTTAAAATTCAAAAGTAAACTATCCTTTGGATATATTAAATCCTTTCAATCAAGAACTGGGAATAAGAAATTAATATGAAATTACAACATTAAAATTGTAAGTCTTTTCCTCAAATAATTACAGAAAATTACTTAAATAAATCCTATATATTTTTCTTCATTTTCACATGAAAACCGAAAACTAAATATATATATATACATCTAATTAATACTACCAAATCTCTTAAATAATTTCTTATTCTAATCACAAAGAAAATTTCTTTTTTTTTTTTATAAGGAAATATTAAATATATATAATTTTATATATATATATATCTTAATCCAAATCTGGTTATAATAAAACATAATTAAAATAACCATTAAAATTTCCAAACATTAAAATATAACCAAATCGCGAATTTAAAACAAATCGTGAATTTAAAACTAAATCGCGAATTTCATATTCGGGTTTTTTTTAAGTTTTAATAAAAATAAATATCAATGAGCTCTGGATCTGACTCCCATTAAGAGGGCCTTGACCTATAGAGTACAGCCAAAGACATAATAAAGTAATGGGAAGAGTTAGGCCTTTCCCCAAATATATATATATATATATATTTTGTTTATAATTTTTAAAAAGAAACCCTTTGTTAACATCGCGGAAAATTTGGCGAAAATGCATTCTCTATTTAATTCGACTATTAACAAAAATCAAGAGCGGTTTAATAAAATCTAAATAAGTTTTATATATATATATATATTTTCAGAAATGATTTAACCAACAGAAACACATTACAACCTATGACTCAAAACTGAAAACTGACAACGTACTAATACTAAGGTTAGAGATTGGACTAGGATAAACCTAACTACTATCTCCCATTCAACAATTCCGTTGAGTCTTGACACGCTCAGACCTGATTACACAGGTGGAGTCGGTGTCATGTACCTGCAAATCCTACAATCGAGCAAACAATGTACATGCATGTATATATATAAAGCATAATACAGGCACACCGTGCGGAGAAAATCACAGATATCGCAGGGCACTCGCAAGCGAGTGATGCGATTCTGTTCTCCACACCAATACACTCACAGAGAACTGACTCAATAAATATTGTTAGTCCATCATAAACATGTGCATAACCATAAACAACTAAAAATGAACATCTACACTAAATCATATCATGTCTGAAGAAATAAACATCACACAAAGTATCATCATGTCATAGAATAATCCATCATGGCTCAAAATCAGCGATCCAAGTATCCAACAAAACAACATAAGTCTAACAGATGTGAAACAGTATCAGAGAAAAGTATAGCATAGCGGAGGGTACTACATAACATAGGTTTTTCCTATGATGATGGAGAGTTTTAATTACAGAATGATGAAGGGAAGTTTTTCCAAGTTGAGCATGATGACTCTCTACGAACTTCTTATAACAATGAAAAGAAAGATTGCATGAATATCTTCAAGAAGAATCTGATGAACTCAAGGCAAAACCAGGTGTTTGACAGAGGAAAGTATTGGAATTTCTTTTGGATGGCCTTGAACTATCATTTGTGGTTTGAGTTTTAGACCGTTACAGTTCAAAACTGATGAAGTTGAAACACAGAGGATTAAGGGTTGCCAGTGCATGGACAATACTTGATGATCCTCTTTTAAATTTTTTTTCCATGTACAGTAGTTTAGGGTTTTGTTCATCTCCATTTTCCGTTCATGTCCATTTCCATTTTTCCCACCGATTCATCATTTTGTGTTTGGTCTGCTCACCCAAAGATCTGGATCCTTGTAATTATCTCATAATCATTCATCCCCAGATGAAGCCACTGTTAGAACTATAAAATTCTGATAATTTTACATATTTTTCATACCCCTAAGTTTCCAAATGAGTCCCACCATGAGAAAATTTTCCCATTTTTCCCGTATTTGTCCCATAAAATCCACCTGTCTGAATATTCCATATTGTTATTCCTATCGGCATGGAGAAATCAAGGTATCCCCGGTCCATAGTGCATCCTGTATTAATATATATCTTTTGCAGCTTATCGGCAAGACATACACATTGTCTCAACAATAGGAGAAAATTCATATTGGAAAGAGTGATATCGTTGAGGTGTGGTCTCAGTGAATGGGTCATGTCTCATCGACTAAATGCATGAGGAGATTTATCAGCAGGAGTCAGGTCATCAAACTGAGGTCTTAGTGAAATATTTTGTCTCACCGACCAGTGCACGTGGATGTATTTTAGCTAGACTAAAGGTTTTTTGATATGAAGTCACAGTGAAGTTGTTATGTCTTACCGATTAGCACACATGGATTCATTTTGGCCAAGCCAAAAAACTTCAGGATGAGGTCTTACCGAGTGTATTGTGTCTCACCGACTAAAACACCAGAATGATGTATCGGCCAAACTAAGGGTTTTCGTTATGAGGTCTCAGCGAATTTGTAGTGTCTTGCTGATCGGCAATAAAGCAAACATATCGATATGACTGAAGGGTACTCACAATGAGGTCTTGGTGAGTTTGATGTGTTTTGTCGACCACTAATGAGGATATACATATCGACAAGAGTTAATGCATCGGAGTAAAGTCTCGCCAAATGGCTTCGATCTTGCAGACAGTGCGAATGAATTCTACCAAGGGTTATTGGCAAGTGGTCTTGCAGTCTTTTCGATTTGAATGTCATGTTGAAGTATTGTTGCATCAGTGAGAGAGTGATTGTGTCTTAGCGACTAGAAAATACATTAAGGAACACATCTCGGTAAGACAAAGATTTGTCTATGGGATATCTTCTCGACTTCATGGGTCACAGCAAAACACAAAAATCAAAGGATATTCATCGGTGAGACTTAATGTTTCGATGAAACGGCATAACTTCACAGCAATGCACAGGATGACTGTTGGTGTAACATTGAGGTTTGGTGTGACTACAAAATATCTCGGCGACTGCTTCAGAGATGATTAATAAAAGCCCGATTGCAACTGTTGGCTGACATTGGAGTATGAAGTGATGTGTCTATTTAGTTCCTGGTGTATAAATGTTCATTCTAAATTGTAAAATGAGATAAGATCAAATTAGATTGGAGTAGAGAAGGTAGATAATATATAGTTGGATAAAATTTCCACAGAATAGAGACCATGATGCATGTTTTCAAAATGGAGTTTTTAATGAGAATTAGTTGATGTTGCAGCTCATTTCTGGTGTCAATTGTCTGTTGAATTTATTGAAAGTATTACTAAGCTGTCTCCAAGATTGATGCTTTCTGGTTGTTTAAATTGATATAAAAAGTTTATATTTAGTTTATTAGTGCACATTTGCTATATCTATGTGGTTAATTGATTGGTTCTTTCAAGGAAAGATTGAATCCTTTTGGTTGATCACAGTAATCAAGGAAATTCATTTGGATTATTAAAGAAGAGCTTAGTAGTCATAGTCTTGCATGTTTATACAAGTTATAAACAAAACACATTCCAAACAATTTGAGTGTTTCCCATAAAGAGGTTGCCCATTGCTATTTCATTTGAATCCGCATACCCAATAAGGCACTAGTCTCTACATTTTCACCATTCAGATTCATTCATTTTCTTTACATCTGTTAACTAAACATATTAGAATTTAGTTTTTAAATAGTGCTATACGATTTATACCAAATTTGATTTCATTTGTCCACTCCCATCTGCCATTGTGGGAAAAACATTTCAAGAGAGATAAGCACATTAAGTCTGCTTCATTCATGTAGGTTCACCCGCCTAGGTATAGCAGCACCTAAAGAGTAGAAAGCCTAAATCATTTGGCTTTGTCTATTACCCTAAAGCATACCAAGAGAGTGGCAACCTCTTGAGGCATTCAGCCTATGTTTTTGAGAGCTAACACTTCCTCAAGTACAAATTGTGTAAATTGGAAGTTAATTACATATTTGAATAATCCTAAAAATTGTTTAGTTTAATGCAAGTGGGTAGTTATGTGGCTTTGTACATGGAGTTGAGATACCAATGCACCATCGTATAATGGTCAAATGGTCTACTAGAGAGGTACTTGTTACAAAGGAAGCTTTTAACAAAATTGTTAAATATTTTAGTGTTAATTTAAAGGCTATTGCAAGATGTATTTCCTTATAAATTTATGAATGATTCCCTCGAGATGAAATACTTGAATACATATCTATTGTTTATCCTCAATTTTGTATTTCAAGCAACTAAGCGAGCCAAGATTTTTTCATAAAAAGATAATTACCTTGGTCAAACACTTTTTGAAAAGTTCAAAGTACAATGGATAGAAAATAGGAGGAATTATAAATGGAATTAAGCTTAATGAAAATCCAAGCATTTTGCAGTAAGTATGATTGACCAGTTTGAGGAAATGGAGAATCCCATGGAAGCGGGATCAATAAAAAGGGTTTGGACAAACTTAGGTCAGAGTGAAATATTGCATGATTCATTATCAAACTATTTCAAACTTGTTGATTTATGTCAAACAATGATTTTGAGGTCGGTGGAGGATGAGAAAGTTTTCAGTGCATTGGGGTTTTTGAAATCAAAGATAAGAAAAAGACTAGACAAGAATTTGGAAAATTGTTTGAGGGTGTTTGCAACTATGTACAATGTCCAAAGTTTTCCTTTCAAAAGGGAACTCACAATTTGGAAATCCATATGTGAAAGAAGAGTGTTGTGCAACACTTCAAATATTGGTGGCAGTGGCACAAATGACAATGACACAATGAATTTTGAATTTGAGATGTAGTTAAAAAGATGTCCATGGGGCGAGGAAAATGAAGACCAGACTTAGAGTCAAGGAAACTCTTTATCTCAATGTCAAAGTAAGGAATAGAACATGATTTGGAAAATGGAAGTGAATTAGTAGTTTTTAGGTATTTATACTACACTTCATGAATCATATTTCAAACTATAGTTGATGATATGTTTAATATATTCCATGAAATTGTGAATCAGATTGAATACATTAGCATATTTATAATTTCATATTTTAATTGTGTCATACTAATAAGTTTTATACACTAGTACAAAAACAATAATGAAATACTAAAAAAACTACTAAAAACTACTTATAAATGACTACAGTTGGTCACGTGACCATTGTCAGTCATATATAATGCAACCAGATTGATGACTAAACCATTTTCAGTCATTTATCGATTGTTTTGATTGATCGATTTGGTAGTATATTTCAGTCATCGATTTAGTCATTCATTTTTGTGATCTAGTCACTTTTTTCCACTGATATATTTAGTCATTTATTGTTGTAATCTGCTCACTTATTTAGTCATTTTTTATTCACTGATATATTTAATTTATCACTTATTTAGTTGTTGATTTAGTCATTGATTGTTGTAATCTAGTCACTTATTAGTTGTTGATTCAGTCATTGATTGTTGTAATTTGGTAGTGGGTGAAGCCACAATAATGGTTTACAATTCAAGTGAGGAAGGAAAACTCACAAAAAATGACCCCAAAGAAAAAAAAAGTGATTTTTGGGGTTTGTACGAACCTATTGATTCGAGTGAATGCATTAGAGGTTTGCCCGAACCAGGGTTCGAATCAACCCCTTTGAATTTTGACCACCAAAAAACCAAAAAAAATGCATAACAAAGGGGTTCGAGTGAACCCCCCTTATCCCTCATCCCCCCTTGAGACACAAAAAAAACCTAAATTTTGGCACTTCGAAGCTTGAGTTGAGGATGAAAATGGAGGAATTTTCACAAACCCAACTAGAATCAAGTAGTCCTCAGAATGAGCTATCCAACGAATATAATTTTAAATGTTTTGGTTTTATTATGTATTTGTTTTTTTAGTTTTATTAAACATAGGTTTTTCATCAAAAATGAAGGTCCTTGTTCCACACATGAGGAAAAATAGTAGATTATCAAAAAAGAAATTGAAAAATACAAGTGCACTAGATATTGAAGTCCTTGATCCAACAAAAAATAAATAAATTGAATTTTGATATATACAAAAAAAGTTACACATTATATGGTCATGCTATGTCTGAATTGTAATTGGTTGACTTCGAAACTTGATTAAGGAAAACATATTCAATAAAAAACTATCTAACCAAGTGGAAACACTAGAGATCAAAGTTACAAATCTAAATTTGAAAGAATTAGAATTTTATCCTTCATGGAAAAAATGTTATACATTATACGGTGTGCATCACTTTTAAAAAATGTTATTTTATGAAAAAAGTTAGTTTTCATGGGAGATGAAAAAGAAGTACAATCTGATTCCAAAAAAATTGAAAAAAATATTTTTAGAATCTGCAGATAAAATGTGACGAGATTCTAGTTTTTATCATCTTCAAATTCCTCACGATTTAGCCGCTATAGGTGCCCGAATGTGAAGATTTAGTTAAAAATAATAATTGAAGTGTCCAGTTTGGCCACAAATTGTAAACCACTATTGTGGTATCACCCTAGTATATTTAGTCATTTTTATTCATTTATTTTATTGGTCATATATATCTAGTCATATTTATTCATTGTTCATTGATTTATGTCAATTGGTAGTATATTTAGTCAATTTAATTATTAATTGATGTCAATTAGTAGTATATTTAGTCATTTTAATTGACTACTATTTGAGGATTTAAGCATAAAACACAAAAATACACATCAATCATCAATTGCACACAATAAGACAACCATTGAGAAGGAAAAATTGGTGAACTTTATCAATAAAAGAAAGGTGTTCTAGTTACAGCTTACAAATAGAGCATTACAATTTTTATTTTTAGTCACAAGAGTGAAAATCTAAGTTAAAATATTGTAGATAAATGACTACAAGAAATAAACTTCTCCAAAAGACTTCTACAATGATGGAAACACATGCTTAAATCCCTTCAATGTGAGCACATGCCCCTTTCATCTCTTAATTAAAACTTCTACAATGTAGGCAATCTTGCTAGAGAAAAATGTAACATGTAGAATCCAAGGAGAGTGTTGATTGTGTCCCATATATGAAGCTCTCTCCTTCAACGTAGTCAACAATAATCCAGCTAGAATATCTCCTCCTTTATATGCAATGTTGCATCTAATATGAGCAACAAGGTGCTACCTTTTATGCCATGAATGAACTTGTGCCTCAATACAACCAACAAAATTAATATTAGTCTCAATTCAGAAAGAATAAAAGTGCATTGTATATTGCAAGTTTACAAAAGAAATTCCAAACAAATCAGAAAGATAAATCAATTAAAAAATTGTAGCCTTGTCAACAAATACCTTAAACAGAGTGTTCAACATAGGCCTGAAATATGCATATTGAACTCTTGATTTCAGAACCTTGTTCAAAGTTTAAGAAAGGTGATATGCTCAAATTATAGAATTAAGTTGACATTATATAATGAAGGCTATCAACACTAACTAGACTAGAACAACATTATCAACAAAAATTTCCTGGAAACCAAGCCCATCAGACTTAATTAGACAACAAAAACGTCAACCCCGGTTCATGTGTTATTTGAGTAAAGACCTATACCATGGAAGAATCTATTTATACATAAATTCCAAATTAAGTTGATGAGAAAAGATCTTTGATATCCAATTGGGAAGCCAAGTAACATCCAAAAATTACTAACCTGATGTTTCACGACAAGTTTCCCAACTGTGACATCATCTTTACTTAAGAAACCAGATATTGATCCACTGCCATATTGAATCTCATAGGATTCTCCTTCACAAACAAAAAATGATATATATTAATTTTTTACCAACTTCTTTAATATCCCCATGTAAGAAAACTAAACTAAGTGAGGTTGAGGGTTTGAAGTAGAGTATCATCTTCTTGGTATGTGCTTGACTTTGATGACTTGTATCTTGAATGAAAATTGCAAGCTAGCTGCACTATAAAATCAATGTTAACCATTGTTACAAAAACAGCCACAAAATCCTTTTTAATTAAAATAATCCTTCTAGATATTTAAGTTAATTTCTAAGAGAGCTAATTTCACTATCCAAACAGCCATCAATCTATTTACTGTATATAATTTCTTAGAATTTAGAATTTGAATGTAATGAAACTAACCATAATTACCAAACATTTGACACCAAAGTGTAGTACAAAATGAATTGTTTGATAAAATTCCTGAAAGAGATGTCATCTCATGGAATGAAATGATATGATTGTATAATGTGCACAAAATGGATTTTGCAAGGAAGCTCTCAAAATATTTGAATTAATGAAGCACTCTGGAACATTGACATTGTAAGATTTTCTTGTGTTGTAGATGCATGCAGTCATGTAGTTTTAGTGGATGAGGGACACACATACTTCACACATCAATAACCTTATTGCATTACATATATAGTTGATCATTAGGTGTGCATGGTTGACCTTCGTCCCCGTGCTTACTATCTTGAGGAAACCCTAAACATTATTACTGAGATTCTAGTTAAATCTTTGGTTCTTGTGATCATATATGAATATAGGCTAAGTATTCCAGCAACATTTCTTTTTTAGTTGGATCCTAAAAATGCTACAACTTATGTTCTTCTCTAAAACATCTATGCAGAAGTGGGCAAGTGTGGTGAGGTTCACATAGTAAGGAGATTGATGAAAGAAAGAGGAATTAAAATGATACCTCCATGTAGTTGGATTGAAGGGCATAAATGGGTACCTACTTTTTGTGTAGGAGACAAATCACATCCACAAACATGGGAGATATATTTGAAATTGGAGCAATTCGCTTCGCAAATGAAGGTAGCAGGGTATTTCCAGATTCAAGACTTTTACTCAATGTTATGGAATAGAAGAAAAAAGAATCATTTATCTACCACCATAGTGAAAAGTTAGCAATTGCATTTGGTTTGTTAAACACAACCCCTAGTATAACTATTAGAGTTGTTAAGAACCTTCGAGTATGTTCTAATTTTCACACCACATCTAAATTCATCTCCAAGATTGTTGCAAGAGAAATTTTTCTAAGAGATGTGAACCATTTCCATCATTTTAAATAGGGATAATATTCTTGCGGAGAATATTGGTGATGCTAAATGAAACAATTTGAAATTTAGGTTTACACTATAATAATGTACACTACATTAGATATCTAGTAATAATGAAGGGACATCCATCAAAGCATAACAACAAGGATTATTTTTGTCATATGTTGTAGTTACAAGTACCCTGTTAGACAAACATGAAAATGTGGAAGCAATATACACAAGGCAAGAAAACTATTTCAAAAAAATGCCTCAAAGAAATGTGATATTTATTTTTATAGTTTAATAGGGATCTCACACCATTTTGACATGATCCTTGTGGTAATGCAAGATGTTACCACTACACAGCACTATTATTTCTTGGCCTTCATGGTAATGTAGGATATTACCGCTACACTGCATAGTGCCTTCTTGGATCTTGTAGGGATGAAGGATAAGTATTTTGTTATTGCCATACCACACATTTATTACTCAGCCTTCATGATAATGTGGGATGTTATCGCTACACCACACCGTGCCTTCTTGGCTCTTGCGGTATGGTAGTATTATGAAACTTGTCACAATAGTCTTATGAAACTTGTCATGATGATCTACTACCTTGACAAAATAGTCTTATGAAACTTTTCAATATTTATGGGAACCTTTTAAATTACATTCAAATCTATAAGGAAACTATCCTATAAGGATGACAGTCCCAAGAAACATGGCAATGGTTCCAACAATAAATAGTTAACTAGAAACCATGAATTTTCAATGCATAATGGAAAATATACAAAGAGTTAAGTTAGTGAGCAAACATCCTTGGAGAATTTTCATAAAAATTATGACAATATAAGAGTTCGTAGTAGAAAAACATATGCTCAAAGACCTAATAGTCATAATAGACCTAGTGATAGCTTTCAGAGTCATAAGAATAAATTCATAAAAGAATATATGCAAGACCATGAAAAGAAACTGAGATGGAAGGGAAATTGGTAGAGTTGAAGAATTAGACCTGTAGTGAGAAGGTAGGGAGAACAAAGTAATTTACAGTCAAGGGCATCATGGTAGTTTCTCAACTGACTATATTTGGGCAAGGAGAGAACTTAGTGACAACATTACCATCAAAATAGTAAGGATACTCAAAACCCTACCAAACCCTAGGGCCTTTTTCATCACCATATAGAGATCTCAAACATGAATGAAAATATTTCACAGAGACTAAAATCATCACTATTTTTTATGATAGAAAAAAGTAACAAAAATTTAGATTTACAAGTGATGAAAATAAGTACATGGAAGTATATTATGCTGATTTTTTTTTTTAAAAAAAACTTAGCCATTAACTATCCAATACAATCTAACAAAATACAAATATACAATGAAATATTATGATTAACAAAATGATAATTTTAACAGTTATCTTAAGTTAGACAAAAAAAATTGTGCAAGTGAAAAATAATACTCTTAGATTATTCTAGACAAATAACATTTTCATTTACATTATTTTCAAGGAACAATTTTTTAAATTCGTCCAGTTGTAAAAAAAACAAATCAAATATGCAATGATCTCAAAAATCTGAAGGTTTAAAAATATGATATTTTTAGATATATTCTTGGGTGTATCCTAAAAAATTCATCACAGAAGGATAGGTCATTACCTCATTTAGACTTGGATGTGGAACTGCCTTTGTTGTTTCCATAGAATCCAAAATAGGCCTAACAAATGCTGGAAGAAATAACCCTATAAACATGCAAAAGGAAAAGCTAAATCAGTAGTAATTTACTAATTTTCATTCAACTTCTATGTAATCATTTTAAGTACTTGATTCTATTGTAATTTAAATATTTATAATATGAAGTTTATCTATTCAAATAGCTTAAATAATTTTAAGTTATAAAACTAATAAATAAGCTTTAGCAATTAAAAAAAAATCCACTTCTAAAATTTTAAATATCTTTACTATATCTATTTACTGTTGTTAGAGAGTTGCAAATTGTGAATTGTCATGTTTCCTATAGCATTGAGAAAGGAAGAACACTATCAAACAGTGATTGAATCATAATAAACAATCCAAAAACAATGAAATTTACTATCAAATGGTGACAAAGATCTGTCTACTAAGTCATTTTCACATGGTGATTGAGAACATAGTAAGTGTGTTGTAGAAAAATGCCCCCTTGTCATTTTCATGGCCTTTTAGGTCTTGTTTTATGGTGTTGGAAAAATGTTGTTTTTATTTTATGTTGTAACATGGCTTGAACATGCTTATTTAGGTACTAAAACTCAAAGAACGACGTCTTGTGAAGGTGTTGTGAGGTGGTGTTAGAAATTTCTACATTCTTCTAGACTCTATTTAATACAACTTAACTAAAAATAACCTTTTCACTCGTCAACAAGTCCTATATTGAAGTTTTGTAAAGTCTTGTAACAAGCCCTCATGCTTTTCTAGGCACATCCTCACTATTTACACCATTCTCATGCTTTATTTTGTCTTTTTATGCCCTCATATGACTTAATTAAGTGTATTTTTGCATATTATCCTGACAAATAACATTAAATACAACATTATTCCTGACACATGTTTTTATGTTCTAAGTGGGACCCATTCACAATGGGTGGCGAATGAGTCACCCTTGGCCCTAGATTCAAAATATTTCAAATTTCCTTTTAGTATTTTATTAAAAATCATTTGTTGTTGGCCTATGATGAGGTATGAATGGATAGTAAGGCACAAAAATTGTGTAAATAGGCATTTTTCACCTCATTTTAACCCCTATTCATCAAGTTCACTTATCCACCGATTCATTCCAAGAATTCAAGCATTTTTACATCATCAATTGAAGCACTTTGAAGCTGCCATTGACATTACTTCAGAATTAAAAGATCAACAGTCAGCCCTTTATTTGCAAATTTGACAGGTTATAAGGCGTTGAAGATTTATTTTTATTTCAACTAGGTTCTTCAAGTAAACATAATCAAATTCAAGCTTGGAGAGAGTTATTTGTCTATTTTTTGTAGATTTGACTTCGGTAACCCGACAAGCAAACATTCTCAAATCTAGTGTTGCAGAATTGTCTCCCAGCTTTTTAGGAATTTGGGGGAGGACTGATTCACCACTTCTGGAAAATGAGTACCACCTTAGGACTGGAAACTTGATTTTAGTCATATTTTAGATCCTAATAGACAAAAATTAGCTACTGGCAGTTTTTCACCAGTAGATGGACTGATTTGCCACCCTGGTGAATGAATCCCATTATAAAAATCAATAAAATTCACTAGCATTCTATAAACTCCAAAAATCTCACACTTCATCCAGGTGCACTCATATTTACCCCTATACTTTCTATTCTGCATAATTTCTTCATTTACATAGTTGTTTGCATATCACGATGTGTTTTCAAACATAGTTGTAATTGCACTTTTTCATTCATTTTTAACCATTTATATTAATCAATTGCATTTATTTAAGTTCATTTACATCACATCACATCACACACATCCCAATTTGAGTGTTACATAAGTATTTTTGGACCCAAATCTCTCTCCTTTTAGGTGAAAAACCCTAGAAGTGTAAGAGCAAGCATTTGGGTTCTGAAAAATCTATGTTTCATTTTGGTGAACCCAAATTTTGAACCCTTTAAACTTATGATTGCAGTAACATATTGCATCCTAGTTTTTATTTGCATTAGCATTCAATTAGGACATTGTTGTGTTATTGCATTCTAGGACCTTTCATTTTGCATTAGTGAAACATTCCTTTCGTTTTCATTTTTGCATTCAATTTCACTGAAAAAAGTAAAAATATGCATTTTGCATCTATAATTGCATTCATTAGAACATTTAATTCATCCTTAAAATTCTGAATAACACACAAAAATTGCATCTTGGGACTCATTCGTCACCCAGGGTGAATTAGTCCCTCTACACTTTTTAAACAGTAGTTCTATGCTTTTTTTGGAATTTTCCTACATTTTTGTTTTTTGTATTTGCATCTCTATTATAGTTAGAAAATTTTCTATCATTTGAATTTTACATTATTAGATTAGCTTTCATTTCCATCCACCCCTCCTTTGTGGTACTTGCATGAGTGTTTGGTGCCCCATTGATAATACTTTAGTGAGAAGAAGTTCTAGACTCATGGAATCCCGCGATAGCACTTTCGTTGTGAACCTTGGGATCTCACGAGCTCCTACTCCTAGTATGTAAAATGGTACATTAGGCCCTAACAATTCCACTTGCATGTCTTCACCTTTCCATCCTATGCATGTTGACAATCAAAACAAATCCCTCCTACAAGAAAAGGTCATTCATATTCTTGAGGACTTTGCACATTTACAACAAGATTTATCACTTGAAAACATTTCCACCACTACTATACCTACTATTGAGAACCTTCATCACTTATTTGAGAGTGATGGTGGCTTAAAAGGTCTAGAAAAAAATTGTTGATATTTACAATAAACATGCCTCTTCAACTACCCAATCCGCAAACATTCCTATAAGCCAAGGAGCACCTCAACTTCCTCCCCCTTCAACTATAGCTTCCATTGCTGAAACAGATTGTTGAGATTTACAATAAACATGCTTCTTCAATGACCCAATCCAAAAACATTCTTATAAACCAAGGAGCACCTCAAGTTCCTCCCCCTTTAACTATAGCTTCCATACCAACTTACACTAATCCTCAAGTCCACACAACTATGCATCAACTTAATTATGTGGCTACTTCTTTCCCAATTTCCACTAGCATTCCTACTTCTTTTGTGGCACTGCAAGTTCCTTCCACCACATTCACACCCCTTAGCATTCCTTTCACCTCCCCTAACATCACTTACACTCCATCACCATTTTCCCTTCCCCCTCAACCCAATTATTCGGATCCTCTTCTTGCACAACTCCTTAACACTATTTCATCCATGCAACACCAAGTTTCCACCATTAGTCAAGGCCAAACCACTCCACCCACATATCTTGTCTACAACAACCCCTTATCATTAGAAATCTTATGTACCCAATGCCACAAGGGATAGAAATGTCAAGGTTTGAGAAATATGGAGGAAAAGGAGACCCTATCAATCATGTCAATTCTTATACTAATTTGTGTATTGACTTTTTCCTTGACAATAAACTTTTAGCAAAAATATTTCCAAGGACCTTTAAAGATACCGCTTTAGAATGGTTTTCCAACTTGCCCAATCATTCCATCTATTCATTTAACGAATTGATGGAAGATCTCATTAGTCACTTTCAAGTGCACATGACACCTAAAAATACAATGGCTGACCTTATAAGATGTAGAAAAAACACAGATGAAAAAGTGACAGATTTCACCTCCCATACCAATCCTTATATGCTCAAGTTGATGTCAAAATTCTAGATGCACATCTGCAAAAGATTTTTATTGAGAATTTGCACACCAACCTTCAAGATAAACTTACCATGATGAAATTTCCTTCATTCATGCATTTATGTACAACCTTATGTGATTAATAAAGTGATTAATAAAATTTAGTTTCAAGTCATGAGTCAAAATCCACTTTCAGCTGAGTTGAAAAACTTGAAAATAACAACCAAAACCAAAACCACATGCAAAATTTCTGCAAACCTAACTAAGGCTTTTTACAATTTAATCCACCTCCTTCACCACAACCACAACCAACTCAACAAGTTCAAAATTCAATGGTCGCTACTAAGATAGTCGTGCCTTATCATTATGGAAATTTGAACAAAAAATTCACTCCTTTACCCAATACTCTCCATCACACAATGAACCAATTAATTCAGTAATGCCCTAAATTTAACATTCGAAAAGACAGTCAAGGACAAAACACAAATTTCAAATTTCGTTCATTTACGCTTACAAGACTCCCAAAGTTTGCCACCAAATCAGGCACAACCAGAAGGCATACAACTCTTGCCCAATCATAAACTATACTTCTTTTAGTTAAATCGCTAAATTGTTTAGACCATCATGGCCAATTCAATAGGAGACACAAAATTCACATCTCCAAGGTAGACTTAAATAGTCCAACCAACCCAAAATGAATTTGAAACGTTATATAAGTCGCAAGTCAACAATAACATATACATATATATATATATATATATATATATATATATATATATGTAGTAATCACAAAAATAATAAAAGAACAATTCCTAGGGGCCAGACCTAGTCCTCGGGGGCTCGTCTTAGACGGCCTTGCCTACGTATATAATTCGCAGAGGCACCGTAGTTTGACAACTGGACTTCAACCATCTCACCCATGGTTGGATAGCAAGGGGATAATATCCACAAGGTTAAAAAGATGACCATAGCTCAAACACAATCCTAACCCAATACACAGATATACGCCAGTTCAATCTTGTAATCAAAATTAAGGTGTTCCATACAAATTACAAACTAAAGAGTGGGTATGCAACCCTTTCTAGGGTCCACTTCCCCAGACAGTTCCACGATCGGCTGCCACCCACTTAGGTGAAGCCATGGATCAGAAAACCTGCTAAGGGTATGATCAATTTTCAAAAGACAATTTGTTCGTGAACAATACACATCACGCTTACATGGGAATTTATTGGTAGGACATAATATTCGCCTCTCTACAAGGCCAACAGTCCCATTTAAGAGGAATGATAAGAATAAAAGTAACAACCATCATAGTCTTTATGATACGTTTAGTCATTGAGCTAAACATTGTTTGAAATTATATATCAATCTGATAGACCATAGTTGAGCTTCATGGAATAGATTCTACATATAACACTATAGAAACTTGACTATAACTCAAACTAACAACTTGGTTTCTATGTGAAATGATAGAATATAATCATAGTTTAACAATACGGTTTCAAGACAAAATTAGTAGAAATATGAGCATTATAATGATACACGAAAATAAATCCTACTTGAAATTATTTTATTGTTAACCAAAGAATGGATAATAACAACCCCACCCTTTTAACTTCCAAAATTTAAATAAAGGACCTTATATCATGCTCTTACACTGACACAATGACACATTTTATTTAAATTAAACTTAAAGAAGGAAACACATGGAAAGAAGGTACTCTCAATGATAGTAAAAAAACTTAATGAAGATCCTAACTTACATATTAAGTTGAAATCAATAGCTCGTAAGCAACTTGTTCTAGAGGAATTC
Organism: Sequoia sempervirens; assembly: GCA_007258455.2. Lineage (NCBI taxonomy): Eukaryota > Viridiplantae > Streptophyta > Pinopsida > Cupressales > Cupressaceae > Sequoia > Sequoia sempervirens. The sequence goes on from VDFB02205648.1 coordinate 18,710, forward strand.
CAAAACACCAAGCACAAAGGCACAAAAGACAATTCAAGTATAACAAAAAGAGGTAATAGTTCCTATAGAGTCAACATATTTACTTTTATTAAATGACATATTTAATTATATGGTTTATACTATTACAATCGTTAGTAAACTAGATATGTCATTAGAACATTTACCATTAATAAAGAAGGCAACTAGAAAATATTTGGTGTGCGACGATAATCACCAAATTATTCAATGTTGAGCAACAATAAAACTTGAGGTTTTATAGAGATGCATGCATGAGAATTTTAATGACAATGCAACTTTCACGTTAACTATATTCGATTATGGATTTATAGATTAATCAACTATAAGTTTTTAGAGAATGCTTATTTCTTTCAATAATTTGATGCTACCATAACTTTCTAAAACCCTCAATACTATAGCACATATAATATGTAGAACTTCACCATAAAAAAAATAGTATCACAACAAACATAATCACAATCCCACTTTATCCTCCTAAAGATTGAATAGAGACTCAATGATATTGTAAGCATACTCACTGACTATTGACAATGATAACGATTATTAATTTAATAGTAATATTAAACAAATACTCTAACTAAAATTCTCTAAGGAAAATAATATTAAAATGTAATCGTAAATCCCACCATTGTGATTATCGAAGGGTTAGGAAAGAGATATTGTGGTAGCTCAAAAGGTTTCACAAGAGAAAGCATGGCAGAGGCTTCAAGGTCAAGGGATTTAAATTCAACTATGGCCAATATCCTTCCTTCTACTTTTGGGTATGGTGGAGTATACCCAAGGGTAGTTGAAACTGTTATTGTGTAGTGTAATACACAAAATCTAAACAACACACATATATAAGAATGACAAAAACTTCTTTCTTTGCCCAAGATGATGTCTATTGGTTTACTTCACTTCATTACAAACAACAAATATTACCTTACTTTCCATTGGTCTTTTGGTCGTTCACGAATTAATTTGTATTTTATTTCATAGTAAAAACATCATCAATGAAACTGAGTGGCTCAAGCCCATACTTCCCTCGTGGCATAAGGAAATCCATAGTCTCGTGGGCATGTGGCGAGGTTGTGAGAGAACACATATTAGGGAGGTTTAAATCTATCCTATGTTCAAACTTACATAAACATCCAACTATTTTATTTAGTGTATATTATTGTAGAATATTCCTACGTTTGCTATAAAGGCAGTAACCAGTTGTGAGTAGGTTACCTCTATCCTGTCACACATAAACTACAACCAATGCTTCCATTTAATAGATAAAAATGAATAAGATTGCTTAATAATGAAATGAATTGCAACAAAAATGGTCTAGCCTCACACAGATTTCTCAAACAAAACAAAAAAACTGTAGCAATGGCCATCGAGTTACCTCAAGATTCTGCGAAAATTGTATCATGTTGGTTCAGAATCCAAACCTTTGATAGCTTCCTCTACCTGCGCCAAAATGGGGCTTTGCAGCTCGGTATGGACGTCGATCAAGCATATAGGCTGAAGCAATTTTGTAAGATGTTGTAGTTACAACTGCTCTGGCAGATATGTATGCAAATGTGGACGCATAAACAAGTCACGTGTTCTTTTTGTCATTGCGCCTCAAGAATATATGATCTCAGGGACAACATGCTCCCTGCTTGCATGTTTTCATGCAGTCACCTGATTGTGCTACATCAACCTCATGAGCTGATCAATCTTCCCGATATCCAGACAAAATAGTTGAGTATAGTTCAATGAACTAGTGCAGCACGGTTCAGAATGATGGGAGTCCATTGTTGGCTACCAATGAACAGAAGCGCCTTTGGAATCCTCGCCTCTGCATTCCAGACATCTTCAACCATTGAACAGAAGCTCCCTTCCTGTCTAGACTCCCCCTAAACTCCCCTTGAACTCCACTATTTCATGCTACATTATCTCATCTGTCAACTTCACCCGCGCGAATCCCCAGCGCTCAATGTTGCGTGAGAGATGAGGAGCTAACGTTCTGTCAAGGAGTCTCTCCCGCCCATAATTCTGAAATGTGTCAGAGGAAGATAAGGCGGGTGAACCGTTTTACCCCCCATCAGTCCCTATCAATGACACAGTTGACTGATGCTTATGCGAATATAATTCATGGAGTAACCCAAACGATACCCAGTCAAGTCGTTGTCAAGCATTAAACTACTGTCCACTCCTTGTTTTAGGTCCACCATTAAATGTTCATTTAATTCCTCCTCATGTTGCAGTTGTGACTGTTATGGCTGTGATTTTCTGACTTCAAAACTGCAGCCTTATGTATGAAATCAGAGGATAGGATACGATAAGATAGAAATAGGCCAATATAATAAGTACACGATATTGCTCTCAAAGATAGGTGTTTGTTGAGTTTAGGTGGCTAAATAATAAATATAAAGTACTAATGTGTTTATTTTATTTTCTTCTTTGAGATATTCTTTAAATGTATAAATAAAAGACTCTAATATGTCTAGTAATTAATATATCATTTTTTTATATATATTGATTGTATGCCTTATTAGTATTAAGAGGTAATGATATTTAATATTATTGATTTATTGGTGCATACATATAAAAGTGCAATTCATTTCCAAAAGTGAAAGGTGTGGGCTCATTTCATAGAGCTTGGGATGCGTTTGTAGAGGCAAGAAATGCGCACTAGATGTATGATTGTAGACTTGTCTAAAGTATGATTTCCAACTTTATTTAATTATTGACTATTTTCATAAGCCATGCGTCCAAACAATTATCCTCTAATGGTACATAATAATTTACTAATTGTTGTGTATAGAATCATCAATCAAATAATTATCTTATCGTTAATAGAGGTACACCAAGTTAGTTGACACTATAAGTAGCATAGCATTAGTTCCACACAATAGACATTTACTGACAATAGTGATATTTGTTAATAAACCAATGGTTTCTACATCTATAGTTAACATGTCATTGATACTGTCCATTACACAAAGTTATAATAAAATTGTTGCCTCATCACATACAACTATTGCCAACTATGGCCACAAGATTATTATTATTATTATTATAAAAGATTGAATTCCAATTTATAAGTACAATCTAATTAAGGACAAGGTGATACATCTATATTTACCTCGCATATTTCACTAAATTTAAAGATAATTATATTTATCATAAGAATCATTATACCACCTTTGATTATTTGCATTACTAGTGATTAGACATAGTATTGTAACTCAACCACGTATATATATATAGGTTATAGGGTCTCTCTACTTCATTATTCTCCAATAATCATATTACTGAATATTCATAGCATCTTATTAGCACACCCATTCTTGCACCATGTAAATGATGAGTGTGTGAATAAACTTTTCATTAAAAGAATTAACCGACGATATAGAATTAGCATCGGCATAATCTATATGACATTAGACATCTAAAATACCATTAAGCCCAAATACAACTTGATCAAAAGTCATCCATTTATAATATCTAATATCTTTTAGAACATTACCATAATGCAATTAAAATAACATAATTAACAAGTGAATCTACTATATGCCATATGAATTTTATGTCCTGAGGTGTATTGTTGCCACGTGTTAGAAAATCCCTACATATACAATGGGGAGTTGACCTAGTGGCCCTACATTCTCCCCCCCTTGTATAGACTTCCTCCTGGAAGTCCTTATAGGTTGGGAATAAAATCCCACACCATATCATAGATACCTTAATGAAACTATGATTATTACTCACTATACTAATGGAGAATTCTATTATAAACCAACTATTATGTTATAGTAATTCTCCTACACCATAAGAGCCTTGACACAGTTAAGGAAGAGTCACACACAATGCTTTGATCCAAATATTTCAATACAAGAGTTTTTAACAATAGTCAACTAGCTCTTAATTTAGCAATGTGTCATTCTAAATAGGGTTACACAAGTATATATATATATATAAACACACTAATACCTTTATCATTTAACATAATATCTTTCCATAGCAATCACTCATTGTTCAAGTTTGTTTAAATATGTTCTTAAAAAGACATTTTACATTTTAAGTTTGTTTAGATTAGACCCCCTCCTAGAAGTCATTATGGTCTGGAACTATGATCTCAACAAAGCAACAAGCATTAGTCTATTAATCCTACTAATTATTTTATGCCATTTTTGATGAAATAATCAAAATGTTTATCTATAAGCACACATTAGAGGCATCATCTTTATGAATTACTCATCCAAAATTTTCAAGATAAATTTTCACGATAGAATATTTATCTGGTATACTCTCAATATAATAATTTTATCGACTACCCATGCAGTTATAAATTATCACCCATGCAACTATCTTCAACTAAGTAACTATAGTATATCAATAAATAAGCATCCTTTAATACATCTCAAAATACTTTTTACCATGAATAACACTCATGTTGTTAGAAAATGTATTTTCTCAAATGTCCCAAACATGTCTCAAGAGTTATTAGCTTTGCATTTTGTCCAAATATGTTCAAGTAAAATAACAGTTTACCTTATAATCCATGCACTCATACCATGTCTCCATTATGACACTCATACCATATCTCAATCAATATTAACTTTCATCATTTGTTACTATCATTTTCACATAGTTCACAGGTATATCACATCACATTTATTTACAATTTCAAACATACATCACAATATGCAAACATCATGTACAACACAAGGCTCACACAATGGGGTTTACAAGGATGGATATTCTTGGATACCACTCGAGGCCCTTCTCTAAGGATTCTTCCATGCAGATAAGAACAATCATATAATGAGGGGGAAATATGGATTAATGACTGTCCCATACCGGTCCCATCCACAACCCCTTTCAAAATAATTCCCCAGCGCATCTACTCCCCTATACGACCTGCCAGGGAACCCCTCGGGTTATGGCAGTTTACAAATTTTTACATTACACCACACATGCCAACAATTTGCAACCAATGAGAAAGCCTCAAACTAAATAACATAAGATCACAAACCTAAGTTTCAATAAAACTCCCAAAGAGGAAACTATAAATTCAAGAGAAAAACAAAATAAAGATCAATTGTAGCTATATTGCAACCTTTCAAACTTAATTCAAAATGAAATTTAAACAAGTCCTTGAGGCAAATTGGACTATAGCAACCTTCAAATGGCTAAGTAGCCTAATAAAATAATTGTAAAATCCCACATTGTTGGCGCATAATAAAGTAAAACATCAATTAAGAATTATGAACAATTCATATTTCAACAATACAATTTGCACATCACGAGCACCATGTGACTTGGCAAGCCACCTAAGGGGAGGAGGGGAATGGTGGTTCTCTAACCACATAAGTATAATAGCATGCAATAACTAGTGGTCCCTGACCACATAAATATGAATAACTGGTGGTCCCTAACCACATAAATTTGCATCATTGGTGGTCCCTAACCACATAAATATAAGTAACTGGTGGTCCCTGACCACATAAATATGACTAACTGGTGGTCCCTGACCACATAAATCTGCATCATTGGTGGTCCTTGACCACATAAATATAAGTAACTGGTGGTCCCTGACCACATAAATATGAATCACCGGTGGTCCATAAAATTCCATCCTTTACCCAAGGGTTATAACATCAAGGAATAGGTTTGCACTATGAACCAACAAGTGTGGCTCTCATATGTGGGGGAGTAGGCCATGGTCAACGTCCATGGGAATATTACAATGACTTGACATAGATCCTTTATCAGGATTAGGGACAACACCCTGAGCTCGTAATCTCCTGATGGTAGACCATGTGCCCCTCAACCCCTATTTACACTAGCTGGCATCACACTCCCATTAGGGGGGAACCAAACGCTAGGGGTGCACATTTAACATACAAATAGAACTAACACAAATGAATACATCACATTTCATTTAATGGATCATCATTGACACATTTCATGCTTACTCCATTTTCACAACAATCGACTACACAAAATAATCACGAAGGGTACAAATAGGGGATCGTACTAGACATCCACCACCCTTATCCCAAGCTAGATACCATGTATCTTGTACTTGGAGCACAACAAATATACTGGTTTCCACATGACAAATCACATAACTTTCAAGAATTCTATCACTACATTCCATATGAGCCAAAGATACACAACATACACTTGTTTTTACCACTTAGTCTATCCACAAAAATTGCCACAACACCCAACATAAGCACCAGGGCAAGGTATTAACATCCACAAAGAATACAAAATGTCTTCATTTCCAATGTTCATCTTTTTAAAGCAATAAACCCTTTCCTTTCACATACTTAAACCACCAAATATCTTATTCTCCCAAATGACATACACATTCATGTTAAAACACCTTCTCAAACAAGGACACCCAAGACTCAAAAATGATATAAAAACATAGTCCAATTTATTAGCACCACCATCACCACATTCTTTTCACTAAAAATTAACTTGTCCATGCTTTTAATGCTTGCATGTCTAAATAGGATATAATGAGTTAACATTTATATGGCTTCCTATAACTAATAATGCAATCGAGAACCTTAAATCTCATCAATATATTGCTATCATAATGCACATGCCATCTTAAATCCTAGCCATATCATGAAATGGAAGAACAACATATATTCAAAATTTAGCAATGCAAGGTTTACTAAAGCATTCATTCCCTCACTACCATTTTCATCTATTTACTAGATGCATATTATTCTACTGTCTTGTTTTACCTCAATATTAATTGACTCTATGCACAAGGTCACACGTACATCCTAAGGTAGGAGTGTAGTTTTTGGGGCTAAGGTCTATCACCCACCAATTCATCTTAATCAAACATCTTCCTTTTATATTCACACTATAAATTTATACAAAAGATGCAGTCAATGGATTTCAAGGCAACATGCCCTATTTGGAAATACTTCATTTCTATAAACACAAGGAAGAATTGCAATTTCAAATCACCTCCAGACACCTAGATTTAGAAATAAGGATTATAGTGTTTTACACTTAGTTATCTTTGATAAGTTCACTATGGGGTAGTATCATAAGTGTCAACGGTAAATGGAAACTCCTTAAACAATTAAACAAAAGCCAAGGCCACTAATAGATATTTCAATTATAAAAATAAATAAATTCTTACAAGTCACTCAAAAGTTATTGTCCTAATGCGCTTCAAAAATTACATTCACCTTAATCAGTACAATTTCTAACTAATATCATACCATATTCAAATTTGTGGTAGTTAGCAAAGGTCTAGTAAACACAATTTCGTATAAGTTATTTAGGGTGGGCTACATTATAACATTCCCTATTCCAAATATAATAGTCAATTTTCTTTTAAGGTGATAACTGTCACAAGTATATATTGTTCCTTAAATGAGTGTTAGTCAATGGTATAAAAACACACAACAATAGTGGAAGGTTTTGCATGCCAATTTTAATGTCCCTTGTTAATATCTTTTTTTTAAAATTTTTTAAAAAAAATTTTATCTCTTAATTTATCATAAACCACACAAATTAATTACTCAATCTCAACATAAAATATTTGATTAAACAATACTATGGACACTGACTCTTTCAAGTTCAACACTTTCCCAAGTAGGTCAAGTTAATTTCTAGTTACATACTACACTTAACCATGACCCATATCATTCCCAAAGTACCCAGTGTTGCAACCTAGGCTCTGATACCAAAATGTAATGCCCTAAATTTAACATTCGAAAAGACAGTCAAGGACAAAACACAAATTTCAAATTTCGTTCATTTACGCTTACAAGACTCCCAAAGTTTGCCACCAAATCAGGCACAACCAGAAGGCATACAACTCTT
>VDFB02205649.1:0-11739 GCA_007258455.2 Sequoia sempervirens
ATATATATATATGTATATATATACAAATATAAATATATTTGAATTAACATAATTTTCAAAATTTGCAAATATTATACAAATCCAAAATTTTGTTAATCAAATCTTATGGCGAAATAGGGTTTCATACAGGCTGTGTTTTTCACAGCCGCCGTTGTGTAGAGGCAGCCATACGTAGCCTACCCCATATGGGGTAGCGGCTGTGTTGGCAGCCGTCGCTGCCTATGAGGGCAGCGCTAGCTACCTCCACAGTTGTCGCCCTATATGGGGGCGGCTATGGGGGTAGCCCCTGCAACCCCCCCCCCCCCCAAAAATATATCACATATTTATTTTTTATTTTTTTGAACTTTCTGCGAATTTAAACTTCCGTCGGTCTAAAATACGCATATAGTATTCGCATTCCTGGTATATATAAAATTTATAACAGTTTCAAAACATACATATAAACATATGCACAATTTATTTAATAAGTAAAATACTGTAATCAAGTAATTTCTTTCCACAAAGTTTTCTATAGGAAATTGGGAGAAATCTAACAATTTGAACAATTTATTCCCAAATTAATAATTTCAATAATTGAAGTTTTTTTTTGCAAAACCCCCAAATTTCCAAGTTATTTCCTACAGGTAATATTTATCAAAATTCTACTTAGAGGTTTCTTTTCCCCAATCTATCACCAAGTTAACAGAGAATTTAAATTTAAAATCCTACAAAGATTTCTTCTATATTTTTTTTTGAGAAAATACTAGTGTTTAACAAATCTTTTGTATTGCCCTCGGGTTTCACTATAAAAATATTGTCTCGTAAAATGCACAGAGAGGTAATGAATTTCAACAGAAATATTTTATAAATAATTTCCTCGAGAAGAATAGAGGCTTCAATAAAAATTTATTTCTTCAGAGAATCTTTTAAAATACACAATTAACAAAGCTTCTACAAAGCTATTTCTTACACAGGCAATCTTTTCAAAGAAAACAAATTAAATAATAGAGAAATCCTTGTATTACTGTAGCTTGAAGAACTTGACTGTAGAAGAAAATAATTGTTTGTTTGCTGGGTGCAATCTTTCAAAGCCTTTACAAATCACCACTTAACAGAAGAATACAAATTTCTATCCAGAAGTAATTCCAAAACTTCTTCCAAAAGCATTAAGCAAAACCCAAGGAAATCACAAATAAACACAATTCCAAAAATTTTAGCAGAACTTTGTTCTTTTCATTTCCCGTGAAGTAATTTCTTGTTTTCCCCAAATCACATAATATCTTCGGAGAGAATCCTCAATAAGAATTCCAATAATTTAAACTAACACATATGTCAAGAAGAAAATATCTTCCAACAAACTTACGGGTGAATCTTTCTTTCTTCCTTATCAAGAATTGAATGCATTTTAAAGAATTAAAGAATTCAAAATTCAAAATTCAATTTCCTTTTCTTTATTTATTTATTTATTTAATTTAAAATTTCATTCCCAACAAAACAATTAATTTAAATTTAATCTATTCTCACAAATAAAGTAACATTAATTCAATTAATTAATTAATTTAATTAAATAATTTTAATCTAAATGATTAAATTACTTAACCAAATAAACTAATTTAATTAATTAAATAAAATATAAAGCTTTTGTCCATAACATTTAAAATTAATTTAAATAAACATTAAATTAAAAGAACATTAATCTTACATTAAATTAACAAAATTTGCCTTTCATAAGAAATAATCCAATCAGACACAAATGAGACAACCAAAGACACCAGACTTAAACTGACGACATACTGTGACTGGGTTTAAGCCTAGACTAGGAAAAACCTCGTTACTACCTCCCAATCAACATTTTCGTTGAGTCTTGACATGCTCATACCTGAGAAACCAAGTGGAGTCGGTGCCATGTACCTGCAATCCTGCAATCAAGCAAATAACATACATACATATATATAATTCATGATTCAAACACACTGTGCGGAGAAAATCACAGAAATCACAAGGCACTCGCAAGCGAGTGATGCAACTCTATTCTCCACACCAATACACATCACATCAAACTGACAAATTAAATAACAGTTAATCTACCATAAACATATATATATATATATATATATATATATATATATATAGCAATAACATCTGAAATTAAACATCTACGCTAACATAAAGCATGTCAAAATAATTACCACCATACAATGTATCATCACATCACAAAATAAATCCACCATCACTCTAATGTCAGTGATCAAAATATCCAAAACAAAGTACCAAGGTCTATCAAAGTGAAAACATGCTAACAAAAAACATAAGCAAAGTGGAGGGGTACTACATGGAACATTTGATGTCATGGATTTCATATTCGATGATTTTTGTATACATTCGAGTCTTTGACTATATATCTAAGTGTATTGTTTCCTTGAGTAGCTCAACTACAATTTGTGTATTTTATACTTATGTGATTGATGTATACTTGTGTATGTGATCAAATTTGCTTCTATTTAATGATGTCATTGTGTCTTTAAGGTTTATTCAATAAAGTGTGCTTGAAACAAGTTTTAAATCCTTAAAAATATCTAAATTTCTAGTGTTTTTTTCATTTTGTCGAGTCTGTGTTGAGTCCAGGCGCCGAGTCCCAAGTCTCGAGTTGAGTCACCCTAGCCAAGTTTGAGTCGAGTCCAAGTCTCGTTACTATGATTTAAATAAAACTAAAATGAATATGAATTAAATATATAATTTAATCATTAAATTATGATTTTAATTATTATAATTTAAAAAAAATGTGTGATTGTGATTGTGATATTACATTAGATTCCTTGCACCCTAAGATTTTTTTAATTAAAATAGATCTACCTCTTGCATTTCTTCCAAACCATTCATATTATTATTGTGAAAAATAAATTCTAAATAATGATTAATATTCAACATATAAATTTTATTATTATTTATTTATTTTATAATATTTTACAAATCAAATATTACAATTTTTAATTGAAAAGAAGATAAAAATGTCATTTAATTCAAATGCTATTATATCTCAAATTTAAGATCATACTATTATCTTCATATTATCCTTTAAAAACATTTTTTATCTTTTACTCAAAAATATTAAACATGGGCAAATTTGTAGATGATTGAATGTAGAAATGAGGTGTATTATGCCATAAAATGTACAAAAGGGATATAGTTGATTTTTTATGCCCTTGCAGTCACACCAAGGGTATAGGGTTCAAGGTCTAATGTATAGGGTAGAGGGTACATTAGGGGTTGAGGGATTAAAGGGTTGGGACGACAGGCGAGTAAAAAGCAAGAAGTTGGGTACACGTAAGAGAGGAAATTTTGGGGAAAAAAAATGTTTTACAAGAAACGTATGTGTTCAAGAAAACATGCACGCTTTGAATTTGATCGCACCGAAAGTTTTGATCCGAACGCCAGATATCGCCTCGCACTGGTTAATGAAACTTAAAACGATACCGCATATGAAATGCATATATGTTTGTGATGATTTTTAAATAAACGACTGTAATTCATTTTTCACCATTCTAATCCAAGTCTGAGAAGAACAAAGGAGAGCGTGTACGCATTTTAAAGGCCTTAAGTGAATAAAATTTTGACTGCCACCTCCTCCCATCGGTCAGCCACTAGCTTACCCTTAATTCAAAGTTGGTTTCGCTGAATTCTTATTTATTTATTTATTTTATTTTTTGTTTTAATTAGTATTCAGTTTTTGTTTGTTTAGTGTGTTTTAGTTGAATGTTTTATAGTTTTTAATTGCATTTAAAAAACCAAAAATGTCAACGAAACAAAGAAATTTAAATTGTAAATTGAAAACCATAAAAACTAAACCTAAATTGAACACATTTAAAACTTAGAAATTTCAAAACCCTAGAAACCCTAGGTTACAAAATTTACATAGGTCCCTAAAAACTAATTTACATAGGTTAGTCCTTGGACCTAAACCCTAAAACGTAAACCTAAAACCCTATTTACCCTAATTTACTTAAACCTAAAATGGGATATTTACCCTAAAATGTAAACCTAAAACCCTAAATTAGGGCTCCTCAAGGAGGTTTAGATTACATTTTATATTTGACATAACCTTCTTTGTATGATTTTTACTCTCACTCATGGTTCTTAGTTTATTTAGGGTAGAAGTGATGAAAATTTCAATATTAGGGGCATGTGATATATAATATAAGAGGTAAAATAAGGATGTGTAGTAAGATTTGATGACATAACATGTAGGGAGGGATCACAAATTATAGTTCATAGGTTAGGTACACTTTGGTATGTCGTTGGTGATCCACACAACTACCAATGAAATTCATAATTGACTAATAAAGGAGGTACAAACAATTGATGCATAGATCTATATATTAACCAACAAATTGATTTAATTATAATATGTTGACATTTAACATAAATTTGATAGCTAATTTTATCTCAAAAACTTCATGATTGTATAATTTAATCGAGAAAGTGTACCAAAGGAAGTAAAATAATGTGCTTCATGTGAAAACTATGTGCTTTATTTAATAAGTTCATATATCATGATGCTAATTGATATGAGCATGTAATCAATCACCTTACATCAATGTTGTTAGCTTATATAGTGTATGATGTATTTCTCTCAAAAACATAGAAATGCAAGTCATACTTGTTAATAGATAGACCGTGGTGCAATAAGTGGATAGAGCTAGACAATACAACAAAAAGCATAAATCAAATAAATATTAAAATGTGAAGCATGAATGATTTCACCCATTTTATTTGGATGATATCCTTGTGAATTATGTAAGGATACATTATGATCATATTTAAGCCTTAGTTTATAGGATGTTATTCATAAGATCTATAGGTTGTGTGTAATCTAATCTCTATTTGTAAATCAACCAAGAGTGCTTAGGAGGTCCAAATAGGTTCAAAAATCCTTCATAACTCAACAACTTTCATTTCTATATAATTGAAATCTAAAATTCCAAATTGTTGATATATTGAAGCTATTCCTAGAATGTCACATATTGTATTCAAAGCACTAAGTTTAGGTGGTAGGGTATCTCATTTACTTGTAAAAATTTATTCATGTGTGTCTTCTATATGTTTTCATGTCATCAAATCTCTAAATCTAAACCCTAAACCTAATTTAGCATTCATTTTGTTGTAGGACCTTAAAATTAAATTTGGTTGCCTTTCAATTCTATAACCAAAGGTTTATTTTCTAAGATTATTTATTTATTGAATTGATCAATTGATTCCTCACTCAGTGGCAAGAATTTTTTTTGAAAAAGCCATAATAATCGCCTAGAATTTATAAATTTGAAGGAAGAGTCTATGTCATAGAAAAGTTTCAAAAAATATATGATTAGAAAAAAAATTGGGTCTAGGGTTTAGGGTTTAGGGTTTATATCTCCTCTTCCTTTTTAAATCATCCAAGAGTGCTTAGAGGGGTCCACAGGTTCAAAATCCATCATAACTCAACAACTTACTTATAATTTAAATCTAAAATTCCTAATTGTTGATATATTGAAGCTATTCCTAGAATGTCACATATTTTATTCAAAGCACTAAGTTTAGGTGGTATGGTTTCTCATTTGCTTGTAAAAATTTATTCATGTGTCTTCACACCAAATCTAAACCCTAAACCCTTATTTAGCATTCATTTTGTTGTAGGACCTTAAAATTAAATTTGGTTGCCTTAGGAAACTCCACCAAATTTTATTCCCTTAAGCCATGGAACATTTTTTCCTAGTCCACCTTACTAGATATAGATCCCCTTAAGCCATCCTGTCACCCTAAATCGTAAATCGATGTCTTAAGGGGTCCTAATACGACATTTCTAGCGGGGATCAAGAAGTTCTCAAAATTCTGTGAATAGAGCTCAAGCTCATCTTTTGTTTATTTTGTACATTGCAATTAGGTCACCAGCATTGGATCATGCCCGAGTCGTATTCTTCTATTAATTTTTTTATTCTTATCTTTAGTATTCTTGAAAATAATGAATGAGATAATTTCTTCTTAACTACTTTGTCCCACTATAGAGATCTTGTGTCTCTTATCATGAAATTTGAAAATTTAGATAAATCAATTTATGTCCTTGGATTTAATTAAATTTTGTCATACTTGATTAATACATCTATTCATTTTGTTGTAGGACCTTAAAATGAAATTTGGTTGCCTTAGGCAACTTCACCAAATTTTCTTCCCTTAAGTCATGGACCATTTTGTCCTAGGACCTTACTACACATAGACCCCCTTAAGCCATCCTATACCCTAAATCGTAAATCGATGTCTTGGGGAATTTAACGATTCTTAAAGGATATTAAAAATTTGGTGAATAGAGCTCGACCTCACTCATCTTTTTTTATATTTTGTACATTGCAATTAGGTCACTACCATATATCTATGTGTACCTTTCAATTTCTTCTATTAATTTTTCATTCTTATCTTTAGTATTATTTGAAAACAATGAATGAGATTAAATAAATTTTAACAAAACCCCATAATTTCATAAATCTACCCTTCATAATAACAACCCCACATTGGACTCAATTTAATGTGTGTGCATGCTATGAATTTTTAATGTTATAGATTTTATAATGTTATAAATCAAATGCTCTTCAAATGAAATATATTTTGAATTTGTGCATGTTCAATGTGATTTTTAAATAACTTTCAAATTGTGTGCATTATTTAATTAGTTTGTTGATATATATTTTTTAATTGTTTAACATGCAGTTGCCATATCATTTCTCACATGGATCCATTGTTTAATTTAGAGTATTTTATGCCCAATCAAGAAATTCCTATAGATCCCATACATCCCAATCCACCACATGAACATAACCCTAACACACCTCCACATTCTCCACCGCCTAACCACCCACCCCCTCTTGTAGTTGATGAAGATCAATTAAGAGAGAATATCTAAGCAAACCTCATTGTCATTCAAGGAAATATAGATCTCATAAAAAATGAGCCTAGATTCCCTCCCCATCTCGCACGGTTTTCATCTACGATGCAAACTATTGTCGATTATGTTCGATCTATTGATGTGGACCTAGTTAGGTTCCATCAATGGAGAGAAGAGAGGAGACAATTCTATGCGGATGGATTGTCATATAAAGAAATCAATGACCTGAAAATTACCAAACAAGTCATGTGCCAATATTTTATTAATCCCCAAACAAACTAACCCATTCCACCCATGAAAAAATGAATTTCAATTTTATGGTGTAGGCACCCATAGATAGTTGCACATTTTTGGGACAGATGGTGGATGGTGTTTGATAGTCCACCACATGGCAACGGTGAGGTGCCCTTATACTTGAGAGAAGAGTTATGGGCTAGCGAGTTTGAGTTAAATTAAAAAAACCAACTATTTTTGATATGAGTTCGTTTAGAGGTTTGGCTTGGGACCGTGGCAGAATCATGAATGGCGGTAAACAAATTGCATCTCCTTCGTTTTGCCATGCCCTCATGTATTAAGACTTGTGGCACTGGACTTTGCGGTTGATTTTCATGATGATATCATTTGGTGTTTGATTTGGTTAGTTAGATGTTTGATGATGTTGTTATTTCATTATGGACATGATGATTTTATATGACATTATGGTTGGTTATATCAGTTGACTTTCTGAATTATGATATGATGCAGTGATTTAATTTAATATGTTATGAGATGATTGTTAGTTAGAAATATTAATTGATTGGTTACATTATAATTGTTAGAATAGGTGTGATGAAGGACAATATAGCATCACTCGTTTGCAAGTGCCCTGTTATGTTGCGATTCCTTCTCACAATGCAGTACTTTAATTTAATGCTTTGATTTAATGCTTTGATTTTATATATATGTATGCACATGTACACAACTTCATTTGTATGCAGGATTTGCAGGTACAAGTCTCGATTCCACCTGCTTCGGTAGGAAAGGGCAAGCACCAATAGCCCAACGGATAAATGTTGAAATAGAGGTGACGATGAAGTCCTCCCGTCCCATGATGTCAGATTGTCTCGTTTGATTGGTATTGTTCATTTTTGTAATTTGTCGTCATTCGTGGGTTGTGTTTGGTATTTTGTCGTATTTTGATTAAAGTTGATACCTTGTATGTTGTGGTGTGTTCAATTTAAATAATGGAAGTGATTGTTTATTTTAATGGTAGATTTAAATTATATTCGAATATTTAAATGATTTAATTATTTTTTTAAAAATCATATATTACAATTAAATGATAATTATATATTAAATGTGTTTTAATTATTTTAATCAATTATCTGGTGGAGGATAATTATTAAAATAACTTATTTAAATTTAATAAGTAAAGTGATGTGCAAGGAAAGCTGCAAAAAAAATAGAAATAAAAACAATAAAACAAATAAAAGAATGAAAAGATTGTGTGAGCCAATAAGAATACAGATTTGAGTAAAAAGTTGGCTTTTAAAGAATGATTTTCTTTTATTTTTGATTTTTAGAGTTTTTGAGAAGAGAGGGACAATATCTTTTATTTAATTAATAATTTTTGTAGGTTTTCAGACACAGAGGATTATTGTTACAAAGTTGCACAAGATATTGATTTTGAAATTGGGAATTTTAGGGAGGATTATTGTGACAGAGGTTTGTGGAGAGAGAAGTTGAATATAATGGTGATGCATTTTTGAATCTTCGGAAGTTTTCGAAAAGTATTTTTCCATTCTTTTGTTGTAATATTTGGAGGAGAGTTTTAAAAAAAAAGGATTGTCAATCTTTTGCTGGTTATTCCGGAGAGTCTTCTGAACAAAGGATCGGATTCGAGTTCGAGCACAAAATTTTGGTACCAAAGATTTTGAAGTAGGAACAAGGAGCTCTTCGGAGAGGCCATCAGAATCAATGAGCATCATCAGATTTTTGATTAAGCGCATGACTCCAGGTTCTAGGTGTTTCATCTCATTCTTCTTTCTGTTTCAAAAAGAAATTAGATAAATAAATGAATATGTATGGTTGATTGTTTGAAAGAAAAAGAAGACCTGCATTAGAAATTTAATGATTCCTAATTAGCAAACCAATAGGAAAAGATTATTGTCATTGAGAAACCATTAGGTAGTTTCTTTTATAATTTGATCATAGATAATATTGTTTGTTTTTATAAATACATTTGATTTGAAAATATATATATATGTTCTGATTAAAAAATAAATATAATTATAGTTGAATAATAAATTAGGTACAGAGAAACCTTTGTCTGATTGGAGTTATTAGATATTTAACATATGTATATACTAATATATATATATATATACTATTTGTATAAAGATGTCATTTTATTTTCATACCTGGTTGTGGTAAGGTCGAAATTTTTCTCAGGCCGAATCTATGGCCGTACCTGTGCATGACACAAAAATGGAGGTTATAAATTAAATATTGGATAGAAAAGAGATTAAATTTATTAATTATATTTAAAAAAAAAAAACGCGAAATTGAAATTTGCAGTATGAAAGAAAATAAATATAAATAATAAAGTTTATTTAAGGGATTAGGGGGGGACGGCTGACCGTACCCGCCCCCTCTCCCCTTGTGGCTACGGACTGGCCACAGCACAGCAGTCCGTAGGACTGCTGCGTACAGCAGCCGTATGGGCTGCAGTGCTGCCGTAGCAGCAGCGAACCAAGGTTCGCTTAAATTTAAATTTCTTTTTATGTTTTATTTATTAATGTTTTTTTTTTATATATATAAATCAAATTTCTTATATATATATATATATATATTTTAATATGTGTTTTTTTTTATATTTTAGTTTATTTATTTTTATTAAATATATTATCATGTGGCAAAAATAAAATATGATAAAAGAAAAATAAAATGAAATGAAATAAAATAGATAAATATTATTTTTTTATTGAATGTGATTTAGTTGAGAAAACATGAAATTTATTATCTTTGAGTAATTAAAGAAAGCAACTTAGATAAGATGTTAATAATTTTATTGTTCTTTATTTTTGACTCTATGTCGAGTAAAATAGAGGTATTATACGTGATTGGTCAAATCGTCTTCTCGAGCTAGAAAAATCTTGTGATTTTGTTATTGTCCTCTATTTATTGTTATTGAACTTATTCTTGTGATGTGGGAACTCTGTTGTGTTATGAACCTTAGTTGGATTATTGTAAATCTTGGTCTCCTCCAGAGGCATGTTTTATATCCTTTGATGTTTATACTTATATTTTGTGATTAGACTATTACATGATTTTGAGCTTTATTATTTGGAATGGTGGTTCGTGGTTGTAGTCGTTGTGATTACGATTTGTCGTGAGATGGATTTTCCTCGTATGTTCTTGTTTTGAGTTCTATGCTTTAAATGTTATCCTCGTTTTGATTATACTTTCAGAATTGAAACTTATTGGCATTCTGTTTGGAAGGGTTGAACGACTTTGTAATATTTTTGGTTATGAGATATTGCGAGAGGGTTAATGCCTCGCATGAGCCTGTTTTGGAGTATTATGCTTTATAAGCTTTAGTTCAACCCTTGCCTAGGTTTGATTTATGTTAGGGGTCATAGGGAGAGTGGCTCTTCGTGGGCCCCGACGCCTCAGGATGAGGAAGGGCTCAGGATAACCCACGAAAGAGTAGTAAACAAGTGAGAACCTAAACAATAGAATCTAGGGGGTTGGGTAGTAAAACACACAAGATAATTAAAACATTGGATTCCTCGGCTATGCATTAGGGCTACCATAGACTAGTGATAGACTGAGAAGGCCGTGGTCGGCATAGTCATAGTCTCGTCTTCATGAGAGATTATTGGCTCCGCATTAGCTACCCTATGGTGCCGACGCCTCAGTTAGGAGGAAGGGCCAGGAGATCCATAGATAGGTGCTGGCGCCTCAGTTGGAGGAAGTGCCAGGGGATCCCATGAGAGCTATGCGATGACACTCTCCACTAGACATCCTTGTTGTTCTTGTTTCTTGTTGCCTCTGGATATTGTTATATTTATGTTGTTTCTGATTTTAGGGCTAGGGGATCCATAGATGGGTGCTGGCGCCTCAGTTGGAGGAAGAGCCAGGGGATCCCATGAGAGCTATGCAATGACCCTCCCCACTTGACACCCTTGTGCTTTGTTGTAGTTGCCTCTGGATGTTATCTCTTTGTGATGTTTCTTTGAATTCTTGTGAATTTGATTCATGATTGTTAAGTGATAGTACTTCATGTTATCGTGATGAGTTTCTTGGTTTTACTTGTTATGTGATTTGAGTACGTCGATGGTTGTGCATTGCATACTTGAGTTGTACTTGTTCTGTATCATGTTGTTGAGTCGGTTTGACATTCATGGTCGGGTTCACTTCCTCGTCACCTCTGAGCACGGGGGGTGAGTTACTTGTAATTCACATGGTTGGGTGGAACGTGCTCCGCACCCGTTGGGTTCCCCATCAGCGTCTTGTCTTCTCAGCTTTCCGCAGTGGAGTTGTACCAGTGATCAGTTGTACTTCATATTTCATTTTACTTGTATCAATCCCTATGTTGGGAAATTCAATGTAATTCAATATCAAAGATTGTAATGTAATATTAAAACAATGATGTAATAGTTAGGTTTATTTGTATCTTGTTAAAAGATTTATCATGGATGTAATTATGCGATGTTTATTATGCTCGCATCATGATTTTCAGATGTATCATTGTATATGGTTATCATATATTAAATGGTTATGTTATATTCTTTATCTTTATTCCGTTTAGTTGTTGCGATGTAACCTCGCGTGCCCCAGAGAACCAAGTGTGTTAATGCTATGTAATA
>VDFB02205650.1:0-15793 GCA_007258455.2 Sequoia sempervirens
TCAAACAACATTATGTCTATTGTTTCTTGTGTGTGTGTTCAAAACAAATCTCAAACAAACACCACACCTGAAACTTGTGACATTCAAACCTTGACACAAACTAGGCCAACACATCCAAAACAAGCTTGACAAACCAAGGACTTGTTCACTTCATTTTTTCTATCTTTCATTCATCCATCACCTCATCTTTTGCATTAAACATTCCCCATAGGTCTAAACTTTAGGTCACCTTTTTAGCTTGCACTAACCTCTTGCATAAATTGATTTGGAAGCTCATTAAACGTAGATTAGACCATAGCTTCAAATATGTATTCTCTTGACCTTATATTTCAAACAATATTCATCCTAGTCCTCGTCATTTAGGTTGGCTCCTCAGCTCATCAGTCCAATTTGAGACCACCTTGTCAACATATCCTATCAGTCTTTACTATACCCAAGGTCATTGATAATCGGATTAGTTGTTATACATATCTTAGTTTGATTAGCAACCATATCTTAGGTTTTAGACTTCATACTAGGTCATACTATTCCATACCTTCATTCAACATCATTGTTAGGCATCCCTATATATTCAAAAATCCCAAAAAATAGTTACAATGTATTTAGACATACCTTATTACAAAAAAATTCAAAAACACAGTTTAGGTTGCACACCTTAGACTTAAGTCACCCTCTTGGAATTGGCATTCCTTGGACATCATACCATAGATCTTGGACCATAGTGACATCAAGTATTCAATTCACCTTGATATGCTTGCTAGTCAAGTTGAATACCAATGAATCCACAATGGTCAATACCAACAAGCCATAGACTTCAAAAGACAATTCATCCAATCCAAATACCAATCAACCTCAACCCATAGTCAACCAACCATCTATCCCTCTTATCAACAACTCATAAACCCTAGTCATTCATCCATATACCCTCACTATCAAGAGTCATTTGGCACATCCATTAGTCATATTTATCCTAACCTTGACAAGGGAAACCAACCTTCCATAAGTCCATTTCGAGACTTCACATCCTATCCTAACCAACCTTCCACTAATCCATTCCAAGCCTCTACCTCCTATACTATTCAACCTTCCACTAATCTATTCCAATCCCCTACACCCTATCTTAAATCATCATCCACTAGTCCATTCCAATCCACTACATCCCAATCTACTATACCATCCAATAAGACCATGACAATTAATTCTCTCCAAGGATGACTAGCAAGGAAACTTGTTCAACTCTGAAATGAAAAGAAAGTTATAAAATCCAATCAAATTGCTACTCATACACCATCTAGCCATCTATCACAATCATGTCTGCCATTTCCTACCAATCCCAAAAAGGATCTTGCCATTGAAACTCTATCATTTCCATGTCCAAATATTGAGTCCATTGAAGAAAATCATATTATTCAATTGCCTAAATCATTAGACATATGTCAAGAGCATGATCCAAAGCATGACAAAATAAACCTCAGAACAAATGAAGATCAAGTTATCCATAATAGTCCAATCGTAGATCAAAATATTATTCATTTTCATGACATCCACATTTTAACCACCTCCACCATTGCAGATGAGATAATTTTTCCCACGGGACATATAGATGATCTTCTTCTACAACAAGATTTTCCTATTTTAGACATATTCCCAAATGATCAAGCTATAGCTGAATTCATTAAACTCTATGAAATGACCATGAAGATCTAAGCCAACATCGAATTTGAAGAACCAATAGAATCATCTCAATCTGATATGTCACAAAATCAAACCAAAGATATCCAACATGTCAATGAATCTATGGCATTCCTATCAGCTAGGATCATCTATCTTTGTCAGAGCAGGCTTTCTTGCATATGAGAACATTCCAAGTAACAATGTCCACATACACAAGGATGGGTTAGCATCTTGCTTTTAAAACAAAAAATACCCCATCGCAAATAGAATCTATCAAAGCATGCAGTATTAAGGCAAAGGACTAGGCATACACGAGCAAGGAATTCAAGAACCAATACTTCATGAAATCCTAGACATCAAGGTCTTGGTTATTCCTCAGTTAGAGAATCAAATGATGTTAATGGTACCTGCTCAATATTGGGGCAACTTTATCCTCGATAAATATCAAAATGGAGGCCATGAGTAGTTCTTACCATAAGGTTGTTAAGCCAACACTCCCTTCCTATCCACACTATAAATTGTAATTTCTAACATGAATAGACCTTCCATTGGAACCAACGAAACAAAAGTCTACAAATACAAAAGTTCAAAAATCAAATATCAAAGGCCATTGAATCAAACAAAAAGCCAAGTGGATAAATGGATTTAAAATGAATCCCAAAGAAAAATGGATCAAGCAAATAAAATATTCCAAATCCAAAAGTCAATAAAAATATGGAGCCACAAGAAAAGAGGACTCCCACATATAATAAATTTCCACCTCCTTCAAAATGGTCATCGAGCAAGTCATATAAAAGTGTTGGTTCCAAATAGTATCCCAATCAAGATTCCAAACTCTGCCATCCAACATCTCAATTTTGGAAAATAAAAATTGATTCATCCAAATGTCCAAATAATCTTTCCACATCTTACCATCATCCGTCATTATAATCCTACATCTTGCCTAAAACAAAAATTATACCTCATGAATTTGTCACGCCTTGGTAGCAACTTCCTTTATTGTAAGGGACTCTCATGGCACTTATCGCTGATGTATTCTAATAAGGCTAACCCTAGTTTCATAAAGGATCATAATGATATCAATTAGTTGTATGCAAGCTATGATCTTGACAAGGTAACTACTTCATAAAGGCCATTGGCATATCATGGTCCCAAATTTCTACATCATCACCATCAATGGATTCATAACACATTCAATGATCGCCTAAAGCATCAAGGCCATCCAAAATAAAATCAAAAATCAAAAATCAAAAATAGTAAAGAGAAACCAATTTGTCCAATAGTGAAAACCACGCTGGCGCTTTGGATAAGTACCATGATGAAAAACCTAGCAAACAAAGGCCATGTAAAAGAAATTATCTATATGGACCATTACACTTGGGGGCAAGTTGTCTCATCTCCCTTACCCTTCACATGACATTTCTTATGAAAAATCCATCTATCCATCTAAGCCCTATCATTTCCATCTATTGTCACACCTACTTTGATCTTGATAAGGATTGGGGTACAAACATAAATTATGCCTTGGGAAAACTCTTGACATGTCTATCCTTTGGTCATACATTATTCATGAAATATTATGTCATTACCTTCATAGCTTCATTATCCCCATGCGACATTGTCCTTGGAGACCAAATGATAATTCTTCTAGCCAATAATCCTCATGTCTCCTATCCTTTACCAAAAACCACCCATCATCCTTTCATACCTATTGCCTGTCTGGGTTTTCCCTTGTTAATGGTCTAAGGATCCTCCATCATCCCATCTAGTCCTAACCAAGTCATTCTAAATGCAATAAGCCTAATCCATACAATCTTGCTATGCAACATTGTACATCATCCAAAAAATTCCTTGGCTTTGTTCCTAGCCTTGCTACGAACCTCAAACCTTTAGTCACATTATTGTCATCCTCATGTTGTTTTGGGATGTGTTCTTCCCATGTCAAACAATGTCGTCATCATCATTATCACCTGTTAATTGGTATTCAACTTGACTAGGGGCAAGATCATGTTTGTCCTTGGATTCTTGTGCATGCTTGCTCACTTACTTGCAAGCATCAATCACATGCATTTGTCGCGATCCGTAAATGACAAAAAAATCCAAAAATCATAAAATATTATGAAAATCCATAAAATCATAAAATGTCCCTAAACCAAAAAATCATCAAATGTCCTTAAAAAAGCCATAAAACTCATAAAATGTCCTCAAAATATCCAAAAATCAACACATGCCGAAAACCCAAAAAAACATCTCTCATGAGCAACTTCAAAAATTCATATAACTTTCAAAAAATTTCCTTAAACAAAGTCAAAGTCAATCATGTCAATCTTTGTCAAACCATAGTTGCCTTCAGATCTGACTTAGGTGTAAGCACATCCGTCAAAGTTCCCAGGCATTAGTGAATCTTTAGGTGTTTCTAAATAAAATCATGAGTCAGCCCCTTTGTCATCAAACAAATTTAAGTGGGGTCATGTTGGAACTATGAGGTCTTTTGTGCATTGTTATAGGCAAGGCTTCATCTGCTGATGTGCCCCCAGGCTCCTAGGTTAGTCTTTTAGGTTCATTGGGTCGGGCTAAAGCCAAATCGTATTAATTTATCAACTTAGACATGACATAATCATCTGGCATTTCAAACACAAATCCTCGAATCAACTGCATAAGCAAGCCAACATGTCTCCAAGTCAACTCAGTCATTTGTCAAATTGATCAAACCAATCAAATTGGTCAAAACCAATGGTCTTATATAGGATGTGTCCTTCCTGAAACCAGACCTTGTCACTATCACCCTTCGTCATTTTCCTTATACAAGTAGTTGCATGATCGAAACTAGACTTGACATCTTATATGACATGTTTCTTCTCCTGAAACTAAGCCCCTACTGTAAAACAGTCAACCCGTCGCTCACTTCGTCCCTTAACACACTGGAAAACACTTATTGGAAAATAATTTGAATGACTATTGATCTTGTTGGTCTAATTTATCTTATCTTTTGTATTTTCTTTGGTCATGTTACTAGTTACCTCGAGGATGTCCCACGAAGGATTTAGAGGAGCGAGGATATCTCATGACTTGTCTTTTATTTGATTGTTGTCTGCAGTTTGTCTTGAAAAAAGATTGGGGCAACATGACCCTTAATATGAGTCAGGACATTGTCAGTTTTTACACAAAAGGGATTGCATCATCACCCTGGCTTTCTATGCCATGGTGCGCTGCATCCATTTTGTAAAATAAAAAATGACTCTTTAAAATAAAGTGCACTTATGAAAGCAAGGGTTTCATCACTACTAATTGTTCTTCTTCTAATTTTTGTTTATTTACTAACACTTCTTCAGTCCAATCAATCAATTTATTAGTCTATCAATCATTAAATCAATCAGTCAATCATCACTTGGTCAATCTATCAATCAATTGATCAACCATCAACCATCATTCTTCACTCCTTACTAACCATTCGTCTCTTTCATCGCATTTCATATTTCTCTAACATTCTTCTTATTTCGAGAGATCATTCATGCCTTTAATGCACAAACAATCTCTCGAGGGGTCATCCTACCTCCATCTCTCAGTCTATTGGGGCATGATCTTTTAATTTTTCTTTGAAACAACACTCAAAATCACATTGTCTCAAAGAGGGGAAAAATGTAGACATTGAAAATTGTCCTAGGTCTCCGATGACACTTTTCACTAATTTTTTTCTAAAACTGATTAAATAATTTATTATTTAATTAGCACTAATATTCTTCTTCTAATTCCCTATAATTAAATAATTTTTAATTATTTAATTATTGTTCTTCTAAACCATTAATTAAATAATTTTCATTATTTAATTAATGTTCATCACTATTTCTTCCTAACTATTCCTCTTAGATTAAATAATTATTTAATTATTTAATCCCTTACTTAATCTTTCCTCTCAAATTAAATAATTCTTTAATTATTTAATTTGTCTTCAATTTCAATAATCCCTATACTTGCTAATTTTGAAAGGTGAGGATAATTCATCTTATTTAACTATAAAATTTTTAATTATCCTTACCTATATTTCATTCCCACTTATCTCTCCCACTTTCTCTCACTTAACTCTTTCCACTTTCCACTCATGACTCTTATTTTACAAATCCACTCCCCACTTTCAAAATGACAACTTTCAGTTGAAAATAAATAGTTTCCTTATTTATTTTCAATTAACTATTTTCTTTCTCAATTTAACTCATCCTTCGCTCTTTCATTCCTCCAATTTCGAAAAAAAAATATTTTGATGAAAATAAATACTTTATTTATTTTCAATTAATTCATTTTGTCCTCCACTTTTAAATGCAAGTTTCCCTTCTAACTTATCCTTGCATTCAATATTGTCCATTCAATTATCTTTTCGAAATCTATAAATTGAGGACTTATTTCTCAATTTAGAGAGACCACATCTTCAATTTCCTTGCAATCATTCCATCAAATTGCTTTCAATATTTAGTGCATTTGATCACATTTGAGAGCTACACATCAAATCTATTGAAGGAATAAGAAGGACAACAAAATGGAGTGAGAGAAGCACATCACGAGGGTTTGCATTTCCATTTATTTCTTTATGCATTTTGTTCTCACAATTTTGTTGATGTATTGGGATTTTATTTCATGATATTTGCTTTGTGGTCTCAGCATTTTGATATCATGTATGCTTTAACCATTTTCCCTAGATACAACTATTATTTGAGGTGAGCTTAATCAACTTGATTTCATTATCAAGACTAATAGACTTATATTAAGCTAAATTAATTATTTTGATAATTATATTGGAGTCTCCAAAAACCTTCAAATTATTGTGTCCCCCTTCAAGTGCTAGAGACATCCCCAATCTCAAAGTTTTAGCTTTGACATAGTTATTGGGGGAAGAACCAACTTCCAACTACAAATTTGACACAAATTCTCATTCAAAAGTATAACTCCCCGAACAACATTGGGCTTCCTCTTGGAAGCCCCATCAAACAATAGATGAGAATCATGGGACAATGGTGATGAATTTGAAAATGGCTTCATTCCTAGATTTCCTATCTCCCCAAAAAAGATAAATAGGGTTGCACAAATAAATTATTAAATATAAATATAGTGTATATTTTAATAAAACATTATTTAAATTGACCAAAAATCACTTAAACAATATAAATAAAAAATACATTAATGTCAAGTGCACTTGAATTTTCATACTAACCTTATTTTACTTATATCTCAAGTGAAAAAAAATGGTGGATGCCTGCAAAGTGTTGGACCACATGAAATAACAAGCAATGTCTCATGGAATACAACTATCATAGTATATAGAAGACATGGGTTTTTTTCCAAGGCAATCAAACTATTTTACCCAAACTATAAAGGATAGAGGAATTTTGAGTCCCTACCTCTCTTATCATCAATCTTGGTGGGTGAGAGTGTCTTATGGAATGTGATTATTACAATCACACTGACACACTGACCAATGATGACTAAGTTCACTTTGTAGACATAGATGATTAAGATAACTTCAATTGTCTTGCATCATTAAATATACCTATTAATTATAGATCCTAAATACCTTAGATATAATAAGTCAATTAAAAATTATTATATAAATTTATTTATTAACAAATATTCATCACTAATAATGTGAAAGAATAAAATTAATTATATGATTAATCCATCTTTCCTACAAACTATCATGTTGAATTCAAGGTTTAAATTTGATAATATTTGTTCTTTAAAATGTAAGTAATAATATATTGAATAAATATTAAAATTTATATTAAAAAATTATAAGCAAAGTCTAAATACTTGGACAAAGAAATCACCTATACCTAATAGAGAATTTATTTTTCTTTAACCATTTCACACCCCTATTTGCGAGAAATAGAACATTCTCAAAATTTTGATGTTTTGATGAATTAAATTCCCACAAGTGATGATGTCAATGGACGAGGCAAATCCCATTGGCAATTGACAATATTTTTAGTCTACAAGACAGTCTAGGGAGTTTTAGTTTATGCATTGTCAAGATCATTGATGACTATCAAGATGTCTATTGTGGCATGAAATAATTGACATAGGGAAAAAAATATGCTCCATACGAAGTTTATGTTGAAATGCAATTGTCTTTTTCTTCTTGCTATTGTCATAACCTTCTTCATGTGAATATGGAGATGAATTTTCAAGAAGAAGATACTTTAAAATTGAAGAATATATTGCTATAAACTTAACAATATACTTGTATGTGTACTCATTATTGTACATCATACATTTGGATGCAAAGTAGTGTAGAGTACAAGGTAAAATATGTGTTGTACAACCTTCCTTGTTAGAAGGAAAAATGAACTACTTTGATTAAACATATAAACCCCATTTAAATCATGTTTCACCATTCAATGAAGGAATTCTTCTATAAACAAACCTTGGGAAGACATAATTTATTTAAGCTTTCTCTTTTCACATGGTTTCTTTTGATGGGTTTCATAATAAACCTACTCTACTTTGTGTGGTGTGCTTCATGCCATGAGCTTCTCATGTCTTTCATATAACTTGAAAACTATATTGTAGTTAATTACAATATTATATAACTATTATAACTTAGCATATTTATACTATATAATATATGTATATATATTATAGTTTTTGATTAGTGGGTAAAACGGGTTTTGAAGGGACTCAAAACCCTATCAAATATGAGAACACTGCAAATAGATAAATCTCAAACAATCAGCAACCACCAAAAGATAGACTAGACTACTCATGCTACAAAGATCAGGTTTTGAAGGGAGCCTCAAACCTTATACAACCAATATTTTACAAGGACCTTGAACCCTAACAAACCATAAACATCGCTTGAGTCAGCCAAGCCACAACAAACCAACTGCTTAGAATCAACACTGAGCCAAGAAAAACAACAAACCTCGATAAAGGGCAGCAAGAGCTCCTTATCCACATAACCAACACACTCAAACTTCCCACCTCAATAAGAGAGTTATTAGGCACAATAGACCACTAGGAAGCATTAATCCCCTTGCAACACCACCGAGCCCAACTCGCCAACCCAAACTCCACCTCTATAGGAGTTGACTCCCTTCTAAAGGAGAAGATGACATGTAAACCCTCACCACCATAGCCACCTATCTCCAACAAACTCAAACTCCACCTCAATAGGAGAGATCTCCACCTCAAAAGGAACTACAAAAGGAACTATAGGAGAAAAGACCAACAAAAGAGTAAGCTTCCCACCAAATCCACAAGACCCATCTCCACCTCAATAGGAGTGGCCTTCACTTCAATAGAAGACACAAATTTTAGGACCAAGAAGAAAGCAAACAAATTAGTAGCAAGGTCTAGCATAACATCCTTTGGCAACACGGGCTCTATGGTCTTCAATAAAAACTCATAATGTGTCCCAGTCAATAGAATAAATAGCAAAATCTTTTAGGTGTTTAAGATAGACTTAATGTGCATCCCATCCATAAAAGAATCAAAAACATCTCCACCAAGAAATGCAGCATAAAGAGCACCCGAGAGAGAGTAAAGAGAAAAATAGAAAGGGCAACAACATTACCCTTTAACCTCAAGCACAACTAGGTTATCAAAAAAAGAGTTGTCTGAATAACCCTCAACAAACTATTTTGCAACAACAAACCGACAGAAAAAATCCTGCAACCAAGGCCAAGCTTCTCCTCACAAGCAGCATGAAACCACTTTCCTGGAGGCAATAAAGAGAAATTCTCGCACACCATAAGACCCATAAACAACCTCCAAAACTGGCTCAAGAAAAAAGATATCGAGAGACCCCATCCTTGAACAAAAGGTTGCAACCAAAACACTGCTCCAACAGAGAAACTCTCCATAAAAGCTAGAAATACAAGCTCCTCTGCTATCGTAGACAACACATTTAACCACAAGTAGAGGAAAATAACATAAATCCTTCTCAGTTCCAAGGGATACCTCCTACAACCATGACCCAAAGAGGGCTTCCCCACCAGCCATCAACACCTTGACTCCCCAACAAGAAGGAGGTTGTACCTATGTTAGAAATAAAGCATTAAATCTCAGAAATATGGGTGGGTCAGCAATAGGTCATAAAAACAAGAGCCCCACAAAGGGACATCAAAAGTTAAAGCTACACAAGTAGCAACAAACAATCTTCCAAGGAGACGAACAAAACATGAGGACAAGCGCAAAACCCTCCCTCTAGCACACAAAATGAACAGAGATCTCAATCCAACATAAGTCAAAGCCCACATAGAGCTCCAGCTACAGAAGATAGCCAAAATCCCTGGATCTTCAACACCCATGGCTCCAAAAGAACCACAAAAGCCAAGCCCAGAAGTGCTACCATTCAACCGCACACCATAGCCTCTGGTCAAGCAAAAATCCTCACCGCAGCAGGAAGAAAATACCTGTAGCAAAGAATCCATATCCAACACGACAAACATAGTAGGTCGAGGCAAAGACCCTTGATCCCAAACAATAGAAATCCCACCAAGAAGCACCACACAACCAGCCACAGGCCAGCAACACGGAGAACCCAACATAGCATTTGCGAAGCAACCAAAACCCAACAACCTTCCACCAACATCAAATAGAACAAGCATAGGCAAAGGAACTGCATCTTTGTCATCTAGTTCAGACTCTCCATCTCCCTCTCCCTCTGAAGATTTCAAACACCCACTCCCACCTCTCTTCCCGCTCTCCATCATATGCAAATATAAAGCCTAATTATGTCTTGTGGTTGATTGTATATATATTATAGTTATATATTATTAATAATTATAAATAATATTATATTATATAATATATTATTAATAATTATTTTATTATAGATATTAATATATTAATTTTATAATTTTTAATCCAAGATGCACTTAATTATGTTGACTATTGACAATTGTTATCATACCATTCAAATTTTGTAACATGGCAATTGAAAGAAGTTTTGAAAAAAAAATAATTAGACTTTTTTTTAGCTTTAGCAATATGATGCCTACTTCTAACTTAGCATTTTACTACAACCTAATTAGAGGTGGAGTGATAT
Organism: Sequoia sempervirens; assembly: GCA_007258455.2. Lineage (NCBI taxonomy): Eukaryota > Viridiplantae > Streptophyta > Pinopsida > Cupressales > Cupressaceae > Sequoia > Sequoia sempervirens. The sequence goes on from VDFB02205650.1 coordinate 10,712, forward strand.
TTTATAATGCATATTATATGAAGACAATATGATCCACTATAAATTAACGGTGGCACACATCTCATCATTTAAAAAAATACTTTTATGACAATAATTAATACATAAAAGTACATTGTGTGGTTTTTTCATTAGTTGGTATCAGCAAGGTTATTAAAGCATTTGTTGAGTTTTACATGAAAAGTGGTGAATGAACGAAAAACTGAAGGAATAAACATTGACAACGAAATCGAATGGCAAGGAAGCTTTCAATCGTCTTGCATGCCTGTCAAACGTTGCATACCATCTATCCGCAAAATTATCCCATCTAATTCATATAAGGAATGTCTTAGGCATATATATATATATATATGTATGTATGTATGTATGTATGTATGTATGTATGAGATTTTTCATTAATTTATAAGAGATTTCAAGAAGTAATATAGAAGTCATTTTAATATAATAACATTGTATTATTAAAGTCACACAAATAGCATTAAAATGTATTATTCTTAGAAATTAAAAGAAATCATAAATTTATCTAATTTTATGTATTAGGCATATTAGTAGCATCTTAACTTAGTGAATGCATTTAAATATACAATGTTTATTGCCACAATCTTTTTTTATACAATTACAATGTGTTTTATACAAAATAAATACTAAATATTGAATATATAAAGATTGAGTCAGAACATTCACATAAAGAATATTATTTAATTTAATTTAAATCGTAATATCACAATCATATATAACAATTAGTGTAGTTATTCTAATTGTATACAAAATAAATATTGAATATTGAATATATAGTTAATTGAATATATAATTAATGTCATATATAATCTCAAATAAATTTAAAATATTTTTAATTTACATTTTTTTATGATTATTCTAAATGATCTACCTAATTATCTATCAATACATTTGTAAAGGAAACTAGACCTTTCTTTAAGCTTAATCTAGGCTAAGTTGCATGTAAATAAACACACATTCATCTAGATTAAGAAATAAAATGTTCTAAAATATTAAATGTTAGTATGAAAGGATAAATGCAAATTCATAAAATCACATATGATGCTAAAGTATGGATGCATTGAGATTAGGGATAGGAGATGAAAGAGAATTTTATATGTATGCGGAAAATCAAGTAAATAGCATGGGAAAGGGGCCTACTTTGAAAAAGATTATGTTATGTATTGATATGTAAATGTATTAAGTTATTTTCTTAAAATGGGTACAAATCTAAATGGAAAATGACATCAAGGTATGTAAATTTCATCATTTCAAGTTTAATATTTAGATGATATAAGAATGAAAGCAAATTCTAATAAAGCTCATGGACCCAAAAAATTATAAGTGCATGCATTTAAATCATAAACATATTATATAAAACTTCATGTATCTTTTTTAATTGTAGTTTTTTAGTGACCTTTAATTAAACAAATATGTAAAGGATATTGATAAAAGTGTTCTACCCAATGCAACTTTGTATTTGGTTGAGATCTATATATAGCAAGAGCTAGAAGATTCTTTCCACATGAGTGGTTTATATGGATTTAATTGCATGTCAAATGAGCAAATAGAACTTGATATATTGTACTCGTCTTCCTAGATCCTATTAGGTGATAAATAGAACCCCTTCAAGGGATGCATTCCAAATTATAGAAGTGCATGTGAAGTGTCAATGCAAACAACACTACAATGATAAAGCTCAAAAGAATAGATTGACTCAACCACATAATTATCCATAAAATAGTAGGAATAAATAAACATTTTAAATGTCAAATTCTATGAACATCACTAATGATGTCTAAATATAGAGAAGCATAAGACCCTCTGGAGATAAAATAATAATGGGATGAAGAATTTTTCTATAAATGTTTGAATACGTAAATATTATTAGCTTCAACGAAAATATCACTTTATAAAATATAGAAATAATTATTAAGAAAACATTGAATCTAGACCTTCAAAAATAGTAAGATATGTGTTGACATTACTTAAAGAAAAAAAACTATACTTGAGGGAGGATAATTTTTTAAATAAAAATATAAGTGATACTTACAAGCTTTTTGGTATTTAAATATAAAAAAATTACATTTTTGAGATAAATGTTTTAATAAAACTTTAGCCCCATAATTTGTTCACTTCCATTGATTTTGTATTCTACATTCAAAGGGATCTTCAATTTTTTCTCTTAATCCAAAAGTTGGAAGAACATTAAGTAGTGAATAGAAACATTTATATTTGGGTGAGGGTAGATGATTGAGATAGTGTCATTAAGAAATAGGCGGTCTCTTCAATTGAACTTCAAACTTTTTATAGCTATGACTCTATAGAACTTATAATTTCTGCACCTACAAGAACCCTAGGAAAATTTAGGTTCATGAAAAATAAATGTCATGTGTCACTCAAAGTAAGTGTTGATGGACTAAATTTGTCCACTCCCTTAATTCTAGATCCCTCTGCATAATTTTCCTCAAGTGGAGGCATATCATCCACATCAATTGGTGCATTCCCCTCAACATCATCAATATTAATACTTAGCTTGAGCATCCTATAAATCTTATTGGTGTACATGTTGGGATCATCTAGATTGAACCTAGAGGTTAGTAAAGTAGTCTCAAACAACATAAAAAATTCCTTAATGGATTATCCCCTTTATCAACTTGATTTCTCTTGTGAAGCTCCTCCATTATGACATTCTTAGGATTTTGATTATCTTCATGCACAACTAGCTTCATTTTTTTGGCAAAGGAATCTTGAAATTCAATGTAATCCTCTTTATTTTTTATAAATTCAAGAAAAAACTCATCGATTTCTTAATCAAGTTCTTCCTCCTCTTCATCGTTAGAGACCCCTTTATTTGTGATTTATTCAACCTAGTGAGATATGGGACAATTGACAAACTCAAAGTGCTTCTTAACTAAATCCTTCAGATACCTCTCCTTCAAATACTCAAGCTACAAAAGAGTCTTTATACAAGTAAGTCCAATAAATTTCAAAGAGAATAGTACATAATTCTAATGTGATATATCATGAGCTAGAATAATCTAGTTGGTATTCACTTAATCAAGTGATGCTAGGAGTTAAGTAGTTGGATTGAATATAGCAAAATGAAGTAATACATAGTATTAATCATTGTCATCAAGCTCACACCCAATAATCACAAACTCCTACAAGGTCACTCCTCCCAATCATAAATTTTATATGGCTTATGTTTATCTTAGTTATTACATTATTTCAAGAATTATCTGGTGTATAATAGGAAAAGAAAACATTTTACCATAGTTAATACTCCCTTTAAATTCAAAATAGATCATGTTACTTTCATATAGAAGACAACATGATCATAAGTTGTGATTTGAGAATATAAATTCACAATCAATTTTTTAGGGATGAATTCACTTCCTTGTAAATTATTTACATACACCTATATAAGTAGTTTTCACTACAACCTTTGTGTATATATCATGTACAAAGAGCTTATAGAGTGTAACATTGAGTCTTAAGTATGGAAGGAAAATGTTGTCCAAATGATGCATGCAACATAACTATTGTCTAAAGAGACGAGCAAAATAATTTTACTTGTAGATTGTATTTGACATTTGTGCATTATCCTTTAGCTTCTCAAATTAAAATTATGACACTTTCACTCAAGAGAAATGGCTAAAGAGTAGATTAAAATTATATGAATTATACTAATTTGCATGTTCTACATAGTTTATTGTTCCATACTTAGTGATTATGATATGTATTCTATTAATTCTAAGAGTAGAGGTATGCAAATTACTAAGTACAAATATAAAGCCCACCCAACTTCAAGAATTATATGTAATGCAACAAGAAAAATGTAGGAAAAATACAAAGAACATTGTATAATATGTTTTTGGTACCATATCAAGCTCCACCAAACTATCCAATCATGCTCACATCAACACCTATAGCTAGTGCTTTCATAAACTCCTTGGTACTAGATTGAATAATAGTGCCAAGATCGTTGATAAGTTTTCCCTAAAAATAAATCAAATCCATCCCAATCTGATTGACCTAGAGAATAAACTTCACATGTACATAAAATAAAATGAAGCACATTTGCAATGCATAAAGAAAAATCCAACCAATGAATAAGAATATTTCAAGAAGCTTTTACCAAATTTGCTCATGTCAATATTGGTGTTGACTATGGTCAATATGTTCTTGGCCTTGTCCATAATGATATGAATAAAAAGTTATTTATGATAATCAATGTTGCTCTTATCAACTAGATATTGTTAGTTGAATATGAATACAAAGGTCAAGGTCATTAGAACTCAAGCTTGACACTTTTCTATGCAACTTATTATTTAGATCTTCTTTAGGAACTTACAAGTCTCATTTTTTGTCACTCTACCCTTTTTTCCTACCTTGCATGTAATACAATATTTTGCACCAAGGAATTTTGCATAAATAAAAAAGAGATATGAAGAATACATGAAGACTAATCATAATTCATGAGATGATTTAACACACATTCACAAAAGGCTTCAATTACCTAACATGATATCTAATATTTCAAAGAATGTTGACATGTGGAACAAATAACTTTATCGTAATTCAATCTCTATGAAAATGACACGTGGTCATATTCAATTCAATGAAAATTACATTAATATAGAAGAAAGTGATAGATTTATTTTTAAATATTACAACTAGATTTTATATGAAACTATTTAACGCAGTGCTTCCCCTCGGGGTGTGTGCAAGAGGTTGAGTCCCCACTTTTTGGTAAAAGTGGTAGTGTTCTGATTTTAGGTTCATTTTATTTATTTTAAAATTTGGCGCAGAGATGAAATCTTTAAAATTCACTCAATCATAAAATGTAGTGATCAGTCTGGATTTCCAAATATAGCAATTTATTTCCAATACCAGTTGTATAAATTGAGTTTTAATAGGAATTTCTAAAAAACACTATTTAAAAGTCATTTTTTTTACCATACCATGCACGTGTATGACATCCATATTTTGACTTAAATTATCATATTTTTCTAAATCCTTTTGGGAAAATTTTTGTGACTCATTGAAGCTTGTTCTTGATATTTTTTTGTAATTTTTTATTGA